>CM061045.1:12723239-12728239 GCA_030762985.1 Adelphocoris suturalis | reverse complement strand
ACTCTACTTGAGCCAGTTTTGAATAAGTAAATTCGTTTTAATGTCTGGACCTGTACTTCATTTTCAGATATGATTCTAATCTGTACTTCAAAAGGAAATACTAAGAGAAATTGATTGATATTGGTTATGTATTCCACATAACTGTATCTATTTCTGATTTAATAAAGTCGCAATTAGCATTTGATTCTAAATTTAAAATTTCTCATTCAAAAGGATTATCAGATCTCATTATAAATTGGTCCGAACATAAGTAAACCTTCTTCGCAACTATATTTCAAAAGCTTTATATTAGCACCCTTTTTAGAACATAGCTAGCTGACGGCGGTAATGTGAGGTAATCACCATTAATAAAAGTAAGAACATACTGATTGCATTATAAAAACATAAAATTATTCTGAGTTAATAATGGTAATGTCAAGAAAATGTACAACTTCTTCAGAAGATTTGTAGCATTTTACTGTAATGTGTGATTCAATGTTGACAAAGGCATTATTTGGTAGAGGGGGAACCTGAAGGAAGGTACTTGAACCTAAAGAGTTCCAAAATGGTCTAGCAAGAGACAACAGAAATTTTAGGATACTAGGAGTTTTACATTCGGTATTAATTAAAGAGAGATGCGTGAATTGTAGGGATATGATTAGTTTATATATCCTCTACCAGCCCCACCAACCATGGCGACCACCAGGGCCCGGCAACGGCTGATGGAGGGAGCCAACATGAAGCCAGGCCAAATGGACCCTGACAAGCAACAGCCGGTTAAAGCTGACACCCATCGTAGCAAGAGAGCCAAGGGGGACCACCGTCCGATAATGGCCAAGCCACCCGACCAAAACAAAGTAGGGGAATCAAACAAACAGAAACAATCATTCACATATAAATTACTCTCACGCTCCAGACACATACACTTCAACTTAAATAAAACAATCTAAACTAGGCAACAAATCAGCAATATCACAGACATGCCGTTTTTGCTTGACTAGAGTACCTACTCTTATAAAATTCCTCTGTCAGCTATATTGATAAAATCTAAACTAAAATCATCTCCTAATCGAATTATTGTTCATTCATGAGTCACGTCTTGCCAGTTACGTGTATAGAATTCTTGTAGACTATATAATGGATCCTCCCTCAGAAATTTCTCTAAGATGCGTCCTTCTGGGAGATTTTAATACTTATCTGGTAAATTACTGACTAGCTTTATTGATGAATGGCGAAATTAATGTTGTGTTATTGAGAGGCGGTTCATCGGGAGATCGTAGTCATCTTGATGTAGGAATATTGCATTGTAGGAATATGTATCTGCTCTTCGGGGGATTTTACTATTCAGTGCATAACAATAGCATAGCCAAATATATTAATTTATTATAGTCATGACGCCAATTCGCTTAAGTAATGGCATGTATTGTTCATCATATTTAGTATGGCATATGATTTGGATAGCCTTTTTTTCTTTTTTTTTTTTTGCATTTTGAGAACCGATGTCACTGTCAATGCGTTTCCCCATATACTCGTATGTAGCCCGTACGCACAGAAGACCATGGAATAAACCTAAGTGTGCCTATCTGAGCAAATGATTCGAAATGAATTTAACAGTCTGTCTCAATTCGTAGATTGCTCCAAGTAGCCGTCTTACATGTGACTCTATTTGTGGTTTCCAATTCATATTTTCGTCAATGTGGATGCTTCAGGGGGGACGGATAGACCCTGTATTGATGTAGATAAGCATCATATGTTCATATATTTCGATTTTTCGGGGTTTAGCAGCAGTCTGTTTGTCCATGGACAGTCGACCACAACCACTCTTCATGTCGCTTGTTTTTTGTCGTTCGGGAAAGTTTGCTGTTAGTGTTCATTGCCATTTTTAAATTAATTTTAACTTAATAATTTTCTTTTGTGTTATGATTATTATGCTGAAATCCACAAGTACGTTTATAGTACATGGGGAGTTGAAAAAAACCATTAAGAACATTTAAAATTCAAGTTTTATTAAAAAATACCCCGGTATACGATTAAAAACATTTAATAGTCATAGTTTGTCATATGTTTGTCATCACTCTTTCTAATTCTTGTGAAACACTCACGCATTGCTGAGTCGATACCATTGTTTTTCCCACTTTGTTTTCTTTTGCGGTTCAGATTTCCATTTGACATTCAATTTCATGTCAGGTTTTCCCAAGTTTGTTCAATAAAGATTGAGGAAATGTTCAATTTTGAAGCAGCTTCAGGTTGGCACATAGGTTGTGCCACTAACTTGAAAGGACAGCCAACAAGGACTGCTTCTGGTTAACTGACAATGCTTCACTCAATCTAATCGGGTGATCCCACCTCAATTCGATAACGATGAGAGATAACATTAGCTGGGTCGATATCGGAGCTGTTGTTTTGGACCCGAGAAATCGATCACTGTAACAGGGTCAATGATTACTCTAACAGGATAAACCTCAACGTTCAGATATACCTACCAGTACATCTGCCCCACGAGTTTAATTTGCTGTAAGCAGGTGATCACACTAACAGGGTTCACTGTAAGGGGGCCCACTGTATTTTGTAAAAGAGCGAGAAGTGAGAAGGGCTAAACAATTGATTTTGGCCTAACGCACCCAGAAATGGAATAAGACTGAGGAGAAAGTTGAAGGAGGACATGGCGGAAATAATAGGGACTTTTTGCAGCCACCAAGAGGCGGCCTACTACGGTACCGTATTCAGCGAAATGGTTAATGCGCATGCGCGACGTACAAACAGCCGGGCATCTCGTCATCACACGCCGTGCAAAACCGCAATCCTTCGTTCTTCCATGACGGCTTCTCCACGACGAGTTCACACCGTGTTGAGCTACCTACCTGACACTTTATGAACAGTACCATTACTTATTTACTTTTTGTCGGTGTCTCAGTCCTCAGTGTTACATTTTCGATTTACTTTTTCATTCATATTCATATGATCTTACCTTATCATATATATAATATAACATCATTCCTATACATATGACCGTTCTGGTTGAGGTGCGGCTCAAACTATTGAATAAAAAAATAAAATAAATCGTCACATAGTAGTCTGTATCATGTAATTACCGCATCAAATAGGTATATCATCCTACCATTTTTCGATAATGGATGAACCCAATCACCAGCTTCGGCTTTTCAATGAAGGGTTGATTAATGGAGGGGATATGGACGAAGCTTTTGATAGACATATCACAGTTATATGTGGAGAGGAGGGTTCCGGCATGAGAGGTTTGGCGAGTTCAGCTCAGAGCAACTGACAGACGAAGAGATCGTTTTAATGTTAAGATCTCAATGGGAGCACCTACCTCTATTGCTAAATTTATTGGAAATACAGATGGAAATCATACTGCCTACCGGATATTTCAGTTTGAATGAAGAATATGTTCAGTTGACGGGTATGAAGAAACTATAGTTAGGTACCGCTCACAAAAAACTTCTCATTTTTAGCGAATGTTGAAAAATATTTTCAGCTATACTCAACTGCATTTGTTCTGATTTTAATTGGCTGATTTATTTGTTACCTTGGTTGTCCGATTTGGAACCAAGGTATAATCAGAATGTCAGTTGGACAGCAAAGAGTAACAAAACACTAAAAGACTGGCTGCCTATGACATCAATGGTTCAGCCATTTAATTTTCATAAACTTCAAGCTTTAAGTCACGCTAAACGTCACTTCTACGGTCGTCGCGGTTGTCACAAAACCGTTCAAAAAAAACAAAAGATCCAGTTAGCATCCATGTGCTCACCTTATCTCGGGGACAACGGCTCGGACAGTTTCGTTCATGGGACGACTGCAAAAAGTCTCTAATATGTTCAGTTGACGGGTATGAAGAAACTATAGGTAGGTACCGCTCACAAACAACTTCTCATTTTTAGCGAATGTTAAAAAATATTTTCAGCTATACTCAACTGCATTTGTTCTGATTTTAATTGGCTGATTTATTTGTTACCTTGGTTGTCCAATTTGGAACCAAGGTATAATCAGAATGTCAGTTGGATAGCAAAGAGTAACAAAACACTAAAAGACTGGCTGCCTATGACTTCAATGGTTCAGCCATTTAATTTTCAAAAACTTCAAGCTTTAAGTCACGCTAAACGTCACTTCTACGGTCGTCGCGGTTGTCACAAAACCGTGCAAAAAAACAAAAGATCCAGTTAGCACCCATGTGCTCACCTTATCTCGGGGACAACGGCTCGGACAGTTTCGTTCATGGGACGACTGCAAAAAGTCTCTAATATGTTCAGTTGACGGGTATGAAGAAACTATAGGTAGGTACCGCTCACAAACAACTTCTCATTTTTAGCAAATGTTAAAAAATATTTTCAGCTATACTCAACTGCATTTGTTCTGATTTTAATTGGCTGATTTATTTGTTACCTTGGTTGTCCGATTTGGAACCAAGGTATCCAGCAGATCCTGAGTTTGGCGAGCCGAATGGGGGCGTGCATTATCGTTCATGAGAAGCACCCCTTTTGACAGCAAATGCGCCTTTTGCGTTTTATGGCCTATCTCAACTTTTGTAGGACTTCACAATACCTCTGAGCATTGATTTGTGTTCCCACGTTCCAGGTAGTCAACCAACAGCACACCTTTGTTGTCCCCAGAAAACAGTGCCATGATTTTTTCCGGCAGACAACGCAATTTTCGCGCTTTTTTTGGGCCGCCTCTCCGCTCAACTTCCACACTTTGCTTTGATTTTTGTCTCTGGAGTGGTGTGGTGAACCCACGTCTCATCTCCAGTAACAATTCTGTCGAAAAGACATCTCCCTCAGCACTGTGAAGCTCAAAAAAAGTGGTCGCAGCGACAACCCGGTTTCTTTTGTGCTCGTCGCTCACAGCCTGGCCCCAGCGAGCACAAACCTTGCTGTAACCAAGATTTTCTGAGACGATCCTATTGACTGACCGTATATCCCGCCAAGTTTCAAATTTTTCCCGCGCTCCGAAGCCGAATTACAAAATAGGGAACCTTACTTTTGGCGAGCCCCTCGTATAAT
>CM061045.1:12618641-12723139 GCA_030762985.1 Adelphocoris suturalis | reverse complement strand
CTCGCTTTTAGCGAATTTTTGAAGAAAATTAAGCTATTGCTCTCGCCTCAAAATTTGTAGAATGTGAATTTTTGAAAAAAAATTATGCAGAAATCCGTTTCAGGCTATTCTGAATCATATTCTGAAGTTTAACGCATTTTTTTATGTATGTATGTATGTATGTATATATGTATGTATGTATGTATATATGTATGTATGTATATATGTATGTGTCATTCCAGACGATAACTGTCCGTAGAATTGTGCTAGAAACGTCAAACAAATTTTAAAATGTTAAGGGCACAAAACGAAAGTTCAAGTTCGTTGGCCAGCTTGATCGGATTACATCTTCGGGTTGAAATTTTCAAAAATGTAGTCAAAAATTTCAAAATAGCCTGTTTTTTGCGATTTGTCGTGCGAAATAATTTTTTCAGCATACTAACTTGTGGTATATTCGGAATCAGCGTAAAATTTCCTATAAGAATATGTATCAAGTTTTCAAAAATTTCAAAGTTGAAAAATCAGTCAAAAATCGAAATAATGCCGTTCGCTGGTTGTAAAAATCGGTAATATTCTTCAAAAATTCGCTCATGGGGTCATGCTGCATGACTGGACTTTTGTATGTATGTATGTATGTATGTGTCATTCCAGACGATAACTGTCCGTAGAATTGTGCTAGAAACTTCAAACAAATTTTAAAATGTTAAGGAACACAACAAACTAAAGTTCAAGTTCGTTGGCCAGCATGATCGGATAACATCTTCGGGTTGAAATTTTCAGAAATGTAGTCAAAAATTTCGAAATAGCCTGTTTTTGCAATTAGTTGTGCGAAATAATTTTTTCAGCATACTAACATGTGGTATATTCGGAATCAGCGTAAAATTTCCTATAAGAATATGTATGTATAAAGTTTTCAAAAATTTCAAAGTTGAAAAATCAGTCAAAAATCGAAATAATGCCGTTCGCTAGTTGTGTAAAAATCTGTAATATTTGTTCGAAACAGAGACTACAGTTTTTCTGTCAATTTCTTGCTGTGGGATACTAGATTCGAATGCAACTGACTTTATATCACCCGTAATATAAAGCCTCATCATCGATTGGCTGTGGAAATACGTTTCTTTCACATGACGTCGGTATTGTTATTTTATTTTATGTCAAGATTTGATGATGTTATGATAGGATACTGTTAAGATTTCAACTGCCTTCAATACTGAACACATTGGACATCTAAATCTATGATTATTTACCTACATTTGTCTTTAAATCTACAAGATTATTTTAATAATAATAAAGTATGAGTACCTCCTAATTATTTTTAATAATTTGATTCCATGTTTGTCTATCAAAATCATAAACTAAAATTTCTCTACACGATCAATAGCGACTGAAATGTCGAAGATTTCTTCAAAAATTCGCTCATGGGGTCATGCTGCATGACTGAACTTTTTTTTTTTTTTGCTTCCGAGACTGCAAGGCAGCGGAAGCTTTGTTTTCACTTTCGAAATGAAAAAAAATTTTTTTGCTCCAAAATCAAAATTTCCACTCGCATTTTGCGTTTCAGATCCTCCTGAACAAATTTGGTTCCGTGTCTGTCTGTCTGTCTGTCCGTCCACATTTCCTTGTAACAGCCATAACTTCCACAATTTTGATCCGATTTTAACCAAATTTTCAGGGATCGTGCGGGTTAAGCTCTAGATGGTCCCCTATAAACTTCATCATGATCAAATAAACGGTAGCTTCTGCGCAGGCGCTAACGTGAATTCCTTGTGACAGTCATGACTCGGTCAATGTTGAACGGATTTCGGTCAGATTTTCAGGATGATGTGGGTAAGGTCCCTTGAGGTCCCATAAGACAATCATCATAATTGCATTAGCGGTACGCTCTCTGCGCATGCGTGAACGAAATATTCTTGTTACGGTCCTTTCAACAGCCGTAATTTCCACAATTTTGATGCGATTTTTTTTAAATTTTTAGTGATTGTGTGGGTATAGCTCTACATGGTCCCCTATCAGTTCCGTCATGATCGAATCAACGGTAGCCTCTGCGCAGGCGCAAACAAAATTTTCTTGTTTCGGTCATAACTCAGGCAATTGTGAACGGATTTCGGTCAGATTTTCAGGGATGATGCGGGCAAGGTTTCTTGAGGTCCCGTATCACATTTTTTGCGATCATCAGCAGCGGTACGCTAGGCGCATGCGCGAAAGTGATGTTTTTGTTACGGTCACAGCTTATTTATGAGGAACATGCGGACTACATCCTGGATGGTCCCATATTAAAATCAAAATTTTCCTCATTAATTTCATTTATTATATATGTACCATTCAGCTTCCAATTTCCCACCTTATTAATTCCCTGATGCCAGAACCGGTCGTTTCTAGTTTTATGGAATTTAATGGTGACGTACTGTGAAGGTCACGAGGAAGCTGGATGTTCGCTAGGCTCGCATTTCAAAAATACAAAACATCAAGTAGTCAATCCCTTAGTAAATATTCGGATTATTTGGACGTGTAAGATTAGTGTCAAGGTGGCAGAACGATAACAGTGAAATACGAGCGAGAAAACTAGGCTAGTTAGGTATAAAAGTAAGTTCATAAGAGCGTTATGAAAACTCAGTTGTTTCCAAGTTCTTTTTGGTAAGTAATGTTGACTAAACTTACGTTTTCGCAAAGATGTGTACTATCTCTCATAAGTCTGAATAACGCCACGTTGAAGCTCTCTACCTAGAATAAAATACAATATTTTGTTTATGTACGTAGATTCGTGACATTTTTATATTTTGCTCTGAAGTACCTACCCATGTTGACAAGTTATACTCAAACTTTGTCTAGCTATAGTATTTAAGTATACAGAAAAGGTATAAGTCGAGTAACGGGGTCGTCTTTTGACCCACCCCGGGGTTGTCTTTGGGGCCACCTTTTGGTGGTCCAAAGGGAATCGATGAGGTATAGTCCAGGAAAATTGGATAAAAGAAGGAAGTGCCTCATAAAAAATCGTTTCGAAGCAATTATAATTTTTAATCACTTTGGGGGCCTCAAATAGAACTACGTAAATATGGTTTACGACGGTTTCACAGCGGACGTTGACTATTAAGAGCGAAAAAACCACAGAATATTTGGACTTTTAAAAGTTAGAATAGAATAGAATCATTTAGAATAGAATCATTTATTGGCATATGAAAAAATATACCTATAAGAAAAGAAATACAAATACTTGTTGTAACGAACTAAATCACTCGCGACGAAGTTGTGGAAACCCATTGTAAAAACGGAAGTTAGTGAAAAACGTTGTCTATTTCCACGAAAAATAAAGAGTTACAATGTTAAATCGATTTCGACGGTTAGGCCTTCATCAGTAACAAACAATAACTCAACAACAACAACAAACAATAAATAAATAACAAACAATAGTTATTGTTTGTTACTGATGATGGCCTAACCGTCGAAATCGATTTAACATTGTAACTCTTTATTTTTCGTGGAAATAGACAACGTTTTTCACTAACTTCCGTTTTTACTTGTTGTAAATAAACATACGTCTGCCAGTTGAAAAGTTCAAAGGAACTTGTGTAAACTGGCAGAGCCTAAACTCATCCAGCCGGTAGAGCACTGTACAATGCCATCAATTCAAAAAAGAAGAAAATTAAAATTTACAGAATAAGCTATTGAGAGAAAAAAATACATTTTGATAATAAAAACTTCTTAAAATGTCTCTAACTGGTAAAATCCATAGGGTTAATATTATTATAGTAAAAGAATTCAATGGCCTGCACAAAAGAGCTCCGATTATAAAATTCAGTTCTAGTCAAAGGTAACCTTACGTTGCTGTTGCTAGCAGTTCTAGAATGTGGTAAATTTGAAATAATAGAGCTAAATAAACCAGATTCAAATACTCTCAAACAAGAGGATAGTAGAAAGCACTGCTTAATATTCAATACATTAAAGTTTTTATAGAGTAGCACAGTAGGATAGCGCATAGTTTACATAATATCACTTTAATTAAAGCATTCTGGACAGTTTGTAGAGGTTTCAAGTGAGTTGAACAAGTCCCACCCCACACCACTATACCATAATCAATAATGGAACCAGCCAAAGCCATGTAAATCGATCGCAGCAAATACTTCGGTAAAAAATCACGAACAACTTTGAATACATAAAGCAGCTTTCTCAAACGAGTAATCAGGGAACTAATATGGTGTTTAAACTTTAAATTATTATCAAACCACACTCCCAGGTGTCAGAAAATGGTAAAATGTCGCAGTTGCACTTGATATCTTGCATGGAACATAAGTAATCGTGTAGCCTCACTCTTTCAGTACTGGGGGTGTTACCCTCTGTTTTTATTTCCATTTGCTTATAACACCCGAACAATACAACTACCACAAAATTACATTCACATCTTTATTAAAGAGCATTTTTTTCCACGTTGAACGAAGTTGTGAAATTTTAAATTCAGTTTGGCGATTGCATCACAATAAATCGTGGGAAATCGGCATTTAATCTCAACTTGTCTAAAAGATGGGACATCATGTTTTTTATTCATGTTTAATCACTTACACCTTGAAAGCGGTCCCTCTGAACGAAAATTTTCAAGTAAAAGAATTTGTAGACCATCGAATTATGTACCTATTATAAGAAACGCTGCAAATTATTTCACAAAGGTTTATTATTTTTTTCAATTGAGTTTGATCGTAGTTTTAGTTGGCTTGCGTACATCATAAGGCCCGTCCAGACTCCTCGGCGTGTCCTTTTCGAGTTGCCTATACTTCTATAATTATATACGCATGTTTATATTTCTCGATTTGAGCTCCTATCTATTCAAATAGTTATTGCCTTAATAATATCATTATCTAAGTACGTACGAAAAGTCGAGAGGATATGTTATTAAATATGCGTAGGAAAAGCATTGGTATTAACACACAAATATGACCTTGAAAAAAAAACACATATTCATGCCTCGAAGGAACGCTGTACCCACCTCATGGTGCCGCGGCGCCTCCTCACACTCCACCCCCCGCTCACCCCCCTCACCACCCACGGTGACCCCTGCCAAGCGTGCGTCTAACACTCAAAGTCTCGAAAAATACACTTTTTCGCCCGTTTTTGGCCCATAGCATCTATGCGAGTAAAGCGATCGGGATGGTTAAACGTTAGGACCAACTAGACCCCAAATGGAGTGTATGTGCGAACGGGTTTTTTAAGTCAATTCTTAGGCCTTTTATGGCCCGGACGGCGGATGGCGAACGGACATTTCAAATTTGGATTCTACGCACCTTGAAACGTAAAGTGACAAAGTTTGAGGGGGGTTATAAAAATTTTTTGCTACACGATCACATAGGCTTATTATTGGAAATAATAAACCAAAAAAGTGGTACTTTTCGGTGATGACCCCCCCCCCTACCACCCCAGTCAATTTGTCTTCAACACACTGTCCGATGTTTCTAGGCATTACTTCTTACTTACAAATTATATATATACTTTTATTAATCAGAAGAAGGATGCTTATCTTTGGAAGTGTTTAAGATATGTGACTCTCAGAATTTTGCCTTTAAACTGGTCCCATTTTATCGTCGAACCTGGAGGTGTGGGGTTTTGGTGAAAAGTCTTCTCAATTTACTCTTGCTGCTGCTCCATCCTGAAACCCGATCAACTCATCGCAGCTCCGCCACCTCTTTCTTGCTCCTCGGAGACACATACTTGAGGCCCTTAGGATAGCAAAGGCCACTCTGGCCCTCAGCCACCCTCGCACTACTCCTTGAGGTCTTCCCCATTTGTCACTTAGCTTTTCTGTCATGACTTTTGGAAAATTCGACATCTGGGGTGACTTCTTACTTAGATTACATATACGTAATATTGGTGACAATTTCAAGCTTTTGGAAGAAATTATATTATTTAAAAAAAAGACGGAAAAAAAGAATTAACGTATTTTCAAAAGTTGCCTATGTCGGTGAGGATTCGTTGAAACGAATTGGCGTGGTTATGGTTTGATTGCCTCCGCATGAATTCGCACAAGTAGAATGCACATGAATTCGCACAAATAGATCAGAATGCTGTGTATGGGTTGGTGGTCTGGATGCTCGCAAGCTCGCATCCCAAGATTACATAACATCAAATAGTCAATCCCTTAGTAAAAATACAGATTAGTTGGACATGTAGATCAGAATGATGTGTATACTTTGGCGGTCTGGATCTCAAAAATACATAACATAACATAATCTAAGTAAAAAGTAATGGCTAGAAACATAGGGCGGGCATGTTGAAGACAAATTGACGGGGGGGAGGGGGATAACGGAAAAGTACAGAAAAAGTCCAGTCATGCAGCATGACCCCATGAGCGAATTTTTGCTTCGACATTTCAGTCGCTATTGATCGTGTAGAGAAATTTTAGTTTATGATTTTGATAGAAAAACATGGATTTCACAGAGTAAACTCATCAGTTTTGATTACTTTTTTTTTAACAAGCAACTACTACCTACGTTTTAAACATTATGGTTCTAGGATTGTTTATACAGGGATACTTCCATAAGAGTAGTTCAATCTGAATTTGGACAATGTTTCATGCAAATATTACCGATTTTGGTTTATTATTTCCAGTAATAAGCCTATGTGATCGCATAGCAAAAAATTTTTATTACTCCCCCTCAAACTTTGTCACTTTACGTTTCAAGGTGCGTAGAATCCAAATTTGAAATGTCCGTCCGCTGTCCGCCGTTCACTGTCCGGGCCATAAAAGGCCTAAGAATTGATTTTAAAACCCCGTTCTTTCGCACATAGACTCCATTTGGGGCCTAGTTGGTCCTAACGTTTAACCATCACGATCGCTGTACACGCATAGATGCTATGGGCCAAAAACGGGTGAAAAAGTGTCTTTTTCGAGCTTTGAGTGTTAGACTGACGCGTTGAAACTCCAACCTGCTCAACCACAACTGCGCAAGCTAATATTCCACGGTTAGGATAACAATGGGCAGTAGTAATTCGCAACAGAACACTTTAGGACCAGATCATACACGACCACAACCGCACGATCTAATAATTATTATTCTCATGTTAGGGCAAAATTCACTCATCTAAAATGCACAACTTTCAAATGAATGTTGATGGAAACATATGAGTGATATGATAGTGTAAGCGGTTATAGGGCGGTGAACCTCCGGTTGTGAGGTAACGAGACCTAGGGAAGTACCTCCAGGGTGGCGTGGAAAACTTCCTACACTTGTATTGCTTTAGAATTCATGTTCCTTCGAGGCATGAATATACGTGTTTTTCTAGGTAATATTTGTGTGTTAATACCAATGCTTTGCTTACGCATATTTAATAACAAATCCTCTCGACTTTTCGTACGTACTTAGATAATGATATTATTAAGGCAATGATTATTTGAAAGATAGGAGCTCAAATCGAGAAATATAAACATACGTATATAATTATAGAAATATAGGTTTTGGCTTTTGGCAACTCGAAATAGGACACGCCGAGGAGTCTGGACGGGCCTTATGACGTACGCAAGCCAACTAAAACTATGCTCATACTCAAATGAAAAAATAATAAACCTTTGTGAAATAATTTGCAGTTTTTACAACTAGCGAGCGGCATTATTTCGATTTTGACTGATTTTTCAACTTTGAAATTTTTGAAAACTTGATACATATTCTTATAGGGCATTTTATGCTGATTCCGAATATATCACATGTTAGTATGCTGAAAAAATTATTTCGCACAACAAATCGCAAAAAACAGGCTATTTTGAAATTTTTGACTACATTTTTGAAAATTTCAACCCGAAGATGTAATCCGATCATGCTGGCCAACGAACTTGAACTTTCGTTTTGTGTCCTTAACATTTTAAAATTTGTTTGAAGTTTCTAGCACAATTCTACGGACAGTTATCGTCTGGAATGAGACATACATACATACATACATACATACATACATACATATATACATACATACATACATACATACATAAAAAAATGCGTTAAACTTCAGAATATGATTCAGAATAGCCTGAAAAGGATTTCTGCATAAAATTTTTCCAAAAATTCACATTCTACAAATTTTGAGGCGAGAGCAATAGCTTAATTTTCTTCAAAAATTCGCTAAACGTTTCTATCCTTCATAATTTAATCATTTTTATTCCGAAATGCGGGTTTAAAAACAATTATTGAACTAGTTGCATCTTCGCTAAATTTCTGCTAAGGGCTATTCTTGAAGTTGAACGTGATTTTAAACCTTAATTCACTCAATGTTGGTTTGCTATTAATGCTTTAAAATAAGTAATTGAGAGAGAAGAAAAAAAAAACAGAATACAAAATTCAATATTCAATTTAATTTGAAATATTTGTTGTGTGAATAAAAGAACTGAAAAATTCAGAATATAAAATTCAATATTCAATTTAATTTTAAAATACCTGTTGTATGAATAAAAATTCTTCTAATTAGGCACATATGTACGGTGTTGGTCCTTTGTGGTAATCAGTATACGTACTTTACGTACTTACCAATATCAATAGTGTCACCAATCAATATCATCAATATCATTACCTGATACTGATAATTCATTAGATAAGGAACTTCATCAGGAGTTCATGTAAATTTAATTTTGGATTCTGTACCAGTAATGTCACCTACCTTAATCGAAATTAAAAATAAAACAGATGAAAACATCATCAATCTGATGAAACATCAAGAATATTGATAAAATATTGTTTAGATGGTTGGCCTTGAAGCAAAAATAGAGTGGAAAATCTAGCCAAACCATACTGGTCGTATCGAGCAAAATTACATGTGTGTAAAGGTATTATTTATTGGAATTCTAGCATAGTCATACCAGTCGGAATGAGAAAGCATACCTATACTAGACAAGATCCACAATGCTCATATGGGTATTAAAAGCACGAAGGCCTTATAAGAGGTACCTATGTTATTTTTGGCCTAATATATCGGCTGATATAAAAAATTTAGTAGAATCTTGCGAATCCTGCCTCAAATATCGACGACAACAATGTGATGAGCTCCTACTTCCACATATTGTACCTACAATGCCCTGGCAAAAAATTGGTGCCGATTTTTTCGATTCTGATGGTATAAAATACCTTGTGGTGATGGACTATTATTCTAAGTACATAGAGTTGATTAATATTACATCTAATACCGCCCATAATGTCATAGCCAATTTAAAATGTATTTTCAGTAGGCATGGCATACCTGAAATTTCGGTAACTGATTCTGGTCCCCCTTGGGATTCAAAAACCTTTTCTGAATTTACTAGTTCATGGCAGTTAGAACACAAAAAATCAAGCCCGTACCTACCACGTAGCAACGGACAGGCGGAGAGCGGAGTTAAGATATGCAAAAATATTTTGAAAAAATGTAAGGATTCTGGCTCAGATCTTCATTTAGGTTTACTCCAGTATAGGAATACGCCTAAAAATGACATAGAATCTCCCGCTGTACTGTTAATGTCACGTCGTCTCAGATGCGCCATCCCAATTTCACCAAAATCGTTAATCCCAAAAACTGTCGATGTAAAAATATGTCGATGTATAAAATCGTCAAAATAATTATAAGAATTATTTTGATACAAGATCTCATGCCTTAAAGAGTTTAAAAGAGGGTCAAGAAGTGCATTTCAAGAAAACTCCCGACTCTCGTTGGCAACCAGCCAAAATTGTAGGATTTTCGGGCCCTCGTACTTACGAGTATATTGTTGAAAATAGAGAGGGTGTACAGTAATACTGTACTACAGTATAGACGTAATCGTAAGTAATTGCTTGACTGACCGGGGTCGATTTTGACTAATAATTCAGGGAAAAAAGAAAATTCCGGAATTGTTGAAAAAACATTTAAGCCTATTAGTAATAATGTAAATATTTATTATTTTATACACGGCCCTACCAGTAGCAGTTCTTCCATGATTATCTCTCCAAGGATTAAAAGTACTAAACCTGTGGAGAATCAAACATTGAATGTTGTTAGGACAAAAAGTGGCCGGGAAGTTAAGCCACCAAAACGATTTACTTTTTCTGATGTTTAATAAGTGATGATCCTATGATTTATTAATGTCGATTAATTATAAGTCAAAGAAGATTATTTTCTTTTTTGTTTTGAAAATTTTGTAAACTAAAATTATAGATTTATTTTAAGTTTTATTTAAAAAAAGAGCATGTTATAGATTAATTAAGCTTTGCTTGATTAAGGTATAAATGGCTTTGCCAAGATGGCGTCTCTGTGCGTGTACCTCGCTGATGGTGTCTTTTTTCTTAATAAATAGTTTCTTATGTAAATGGTTTATATACATTATTATCCGTACCCGGGCCTATAATAAAGTTAAAAAATAGTATTAAAATATTAGCAAATTTGTTCCTAAATTTTAAATAGGTAAGTAATTGAAATTCTTAGGTATCCAATCAAGCATGTCAAAGGCGAACAGTTCATAAAAGAAAGAAGACAAACACGTTGAATCAGCAGGAATATTTTATTCAACACATTTTATTTGAAAACTCTGAAATGTAATATAAATTGTTGAACGGAAATTGATTTTGATATGGGGTACGATGTTATTTTTCCATTCTTGCAACAGTTAGATTGCCCTCAGTGAATGTAGGTAGGCCGCATGGTTTTTTTTGGAGCAAAAATAGCTGAATTGAAATAACGAGTATTTTTTGACAAGGCTCACTGGATGTGTTGGACACAGATATCGCCTTGTCACTGTCTCCGCTATACAATTTCTCCTGCAATGGTAATCTGATCTAGTCTAGGCCTCAGGACCCAAGAATATTAAGAAATTTTGTTAAAAGTAGGCATTATCCAGAAATATATTGACAAATTTGATTTTGCCTTGCCTGAAACATGCTGACGTGCTGTCGCACGCAGCTCGAGTCATGTAATCACCTTCAGTTTTGTTCGATGAGTCTATGAATGTTAAGTTACGTAAGAATTTCAATCCAAGTAATGTGGAAAATAGAAAAACTATTCATTTCAATGCTTACTAATAGTGCAAAAGCTGGAGGGGGTTGAGTGTGCAAAACTAGGGCACCTCTTTCTCTGTTCGGATTATTGTAGGGAGGGTCCCAAGGAATAGGAAAAAGCTTCATAGCACCCGGAAAAGTGGTAGTTACCTAAAATCGGGATGGGGGTGGGAGTTCAGTATTTAGAGCTCTATCTTTGGTCGTTGCTAATTTATTGTTGAGCAACTCATCGTTGAGCAACATTGTTTTGATTTTAAAATTATGGTATTTTAAATCTCTTCAACTTTGATATTAACAGTTTTCCTCATAAAACGAACCGTTCGACTAGAAAATATGATGTCAGTGAGAAAATTGCTAAGAGTGAGGGGAACGGGACGTGAGGACAGGAAACGATATTTTGATAACAATTTAGTGTTTAAATAATTTACATCAATAATAATTAATACAAATGATAAAAAGTGAACCAATGCAAAATACTAAATCAAATGAATACTCTGGTTTCTTATCCTAGATCGTTGCAAATTGCTGGACAAGTCATCGGATCACATTGGTTTTTATTTGTGTTTTAGATTTCTACAACGTTGATAATTATATTTTCGTTCAATATATACAATAACGAACATTTGTAATATACCAACAAAAACGAACCCCCCCCCCCTCCCCATTATTTTTGTTGTTTACATTTGAAGAAGCGTAGAATACGATTATTGTTTCAAAACACCTCATGAAGAAAATGTTGGGAAAATTCTACCACTTAGAATGGCTATCCACTACTAAAAGGAAGTAATTGGATCATCCACATCCAATACTTACTACTTGTATCATAAGGAACATTATAAATTGGAGTCGCCATATAATGTAGTCGCTGCCATGGCTGTGAGTGCCAATCCCAGGAAATTGATGTGCTTTTTGGTGGGTTGTCCTTCTTATGGGCATAAGGAACATAACAATTAATATAAGATCGTCAATTTTTTTTATAGATGTGGGGCCACCATACATAAGTGCGTGCAAGGGCTTCCACCATCACATATTACAAATAGGTAGGTAATGAAAATATTGACCAGAAACTAGGTAAGACTTTGTTATGCGGTAGGTATGTCCAGCCGTGTCTACAAATGACGCTGTTTGGCATAGTTTACTCGTTACCTTGACAACAAGGTAAAATAACTTCGACTTCGCCTTGCCTCGAAGTAAGGATGCGCTAGTGTCGAAGTCTCGAGAATATCCTTTATAGGCAACAAAAGATTAGCGAATCGGTATGGTCATTGTTTACGTGGTGCACTTTATCTCGAGCTTCTCATGTTCGGAGCCCCATTGAGTCTGGAAGTCGATAACCAGCTCGCTTGGTTCTTAGCGGACGTAGGTATGTACCTACTTGATGTCGATTAACACACACAAAACAACTGATACCACCTTCTCCGAACCGCCACTAGAGCGAACTGGCGTCGTTTCAAAAGAGTTCAAAAGAGTGTAGAAGAGTTGAGAAGAGTATTACTCTACACACAAAACTGTGTTTCATCTCTCATTCCCACGCCAAGAGTCCGACGAGTATTAGGTATGTCGAGTGTCTCCTATAAGGGTGGGCACACACACAAAACAACTGATCACACACAAAACAACTGATACCACCTTCTCCGAACCTCCACTAGAGTGAAGTGTGGCATATAGGGAATGTTGCTCGCTTCGCTCGCAAAGTGTGGTATGTAGGGAATGTTGCTCGCTTCGCTCGCAAAGTGTGGCTGTATACATGGAATGTATTACAATTGAAACATGTAGGGGATGTTGCTCGCTTCGCTCGCAAACGGTAGATCTCTAAGGGTAGGTTTAACTTCTGTGGGGGATGCTGCTCGCTTCGCTCGCTTGAGGAAGTTATACTGCCCACCCAACTTGGCAGACGTTAATTAAAATAGAAATTAAAAATGTTGTCTAAAAAATAAAAAATAAAATTTAGGGGTGGACTACCCCTAACATTTAGGGGGATGAAAAATAGATGTTGGCCGATTCTCATAGATACCGGATAAGCACAAAAAATTTCATCAAAATCGGTCAAAAATAAAATTAAAAAATTTAGGGGTGGACTACCCCTAACATTTAGGGGGATGAAAAATAGATGTTGGCCGATTCTCATAGATACCGGATAAGCACAAAAAATTTCATCAAAATCGGTCAAAAATAAAATTAAAAAAATTTAGAGGTGGACTACCCCTAACATTTAGGGGATGAAAAATAGATGTTGCCCGATTCTCATAGATACCGGATAAGCAAAAAAATTGCATCAAAATCAAGGATTAATTGGATAAATATATGGCCCACCGTTTCAGACCGAAAATTGCGATCAATGGTTTGTGATCAGTGATTAAGGTCAATTTCCGCCCGAACAAGTAAATACGTAATTTTTTACCGCACTAATAATGACCAAAGCCTCCTAGCGAATGGCAGAATACGAATGTTCTGATGCGGATAACGTAAGACTGGTTGAACGCAATAGGCACATCTATATAGGTACCTCCCTATAATATACTGAATTTGAGACAATTTATTGGTGCGTCCACTGTAAGACGCAATGTTAGATCTGGATTATAATAACCTAAGCTATGATGCTTCACCACCAACTTTTTCATTTCTGCAAAAGCTTTGTTACAATCAGAATTCCCAGTGCCATTTAGCTTCTTTTAGCGAATTTTTGAAGAAAATTAAGCTACTGCTCTCGCCTCAAAATTTGTAGAATGTGAATTATTTAAAACATTTTATGCAGAAATCCGTTTCAGGCTATTCTGAATCATATTCTGAAGTTTAACGCATTTTTAGCGAATTTTCTTAGAAAATAAAGCTATTGCAATGGCTCCAAAAATTTTAAAATAAAAATTTTCAAAAATTTTCTTCATCGAAATCTGTTTTGAGGCATTCTGAAACGATTCCTGGGTTTTAACGCTTTTTTATATGTATATATATATATGTATATATATATGTATATATATATGTATGTGTCATTCCAGACGATAACTCTCGATAGAATTGAGATAAAAACTTCGTTCTTTCGCCAAAAAATCAAGCATTTCAAAAGAAAGGATGAGTTCGTCGACCAATACTTTTTGAGCACATTAAATTGTTCACATTTTGAAAAATTTATTAAAAAATCACTAAAAATGGCTAAAAAACCGCTAAAAATTAACAAATTTATATTTTTTAGCAGAATGCTACTCAAAAAAATTAATCGAACATGAACTAGGACATTTAAAACTTTAAGCACAAAATTATACTGAAAAATGTACTTAAATTTCATCAAAATAAGCTAAAAATCGATAGGAGTACTTGAAAAAATTGTAAAAATCTACAAATTCGTTTGTTCATTGGAATATTACTGACAAAAAGTTAATTTGCTATAAAATGTATAATAAAATTTTTATTTGTCCCCAAAGTGCTCAAATTTCAACAGAATTTAACATAAATGTAATACGACCGTTTATGAAAATTCGCTCATACGATCATGCTGCATGACTGGAACTTTTTATGTATGTATGTATGTATGTATATATGTATATATGTATGTATGTATGTGTCATTCCAGACGATAACTGTCCGTAGAATTGTGCTAGAAACTTCAAACAAATTTTAAAATGTTAAGGACACAAAACGAAAGTTCAAGTTCGTTGGCCAGCATGATGGGATTACATCTTCGGGTTGAAATTTTCAAAAATGTAGTCAAAAATTTCAAAATAGCCTGTTTTTTGCGATTTGTTGTGCGAAATAATTTTTTCAGCATACTAACATGTGGTATATTCGGAATCAGCGTAAAATTTCCTATAAGAATTTGTATCAAGTTTTCAAAAGTTTCAAAGTTGAAAAATCAGTTAAAAATCGAAATAATGCCGTTCCCTAGTTGTAAATAGCGACTGAAATGTCTAAGATTTCTTCAAAAATTCGCTCATGGGGTCATGCTGCATGACTGGACTTTTTTTTTTCTTTCTTTTTTTAGAGACTGTGATGGGGAGATAATACTTCAATCACTTGCGGAAGACATTTCGCTATATCAGTAACGAAACCTATAAACGATTGAAAAGTTCTGAACTTGGTTGTTTTAGGTGCGTCACAAACCGCTATCGACTTTTCGTCGGCTGTGTGCAATTCCGACCATCCACCCCAAAACCTAGGTAAACCAAGGATTTTTTCTCCCGAGTTCGCCCTAGTGTTCTGACAACGTGAGACCAGAGTTTTCTAATCTACTTAAAACTTGTTCAACACGTGTTAGCAACTGTACACGACAAATGCTGCCAACCACTTTGTTATAAAGAAAAACTGACACACCATCTAGATCGTCTAAAAGAGTTTTGATTCATTTATGAAATTGCGCTGGGGCGCTAAAATCTCCACGAGGCAAACGTTTCTCCATAAATAAACCCTTACACGTAGAGATGGTGGTGAAACAATTCTAAGATGTTTGTTTATTATTAATTTATAATCTTCGCGAATCCTAATACCGCCACCACTTTTCAAAAGTGGTACTGTGGGAGTATTACAACGGGAATAATCAACTGGCTCAATGATATTTTCCTTTATCAACCGATCTAATTACTGCTGAACGGCAGGTTTTAGTGGAAAGGGAATGGGCCTCGCCCGGTAAAAACATGGCTCCGCACCTTCCTCCAATTCTAAAATAGCTTTGTCATTCGTAAAGGCTCCTAAATTCGTCGAAAATGCTTTCGGAAAATTTAGCTTTAAGCATTGATAATCCTGTCATTTCTTCATAGGTATTAGGTATGTTATAAGCACAATCAGATTTAATAGATGTCCTACCTTCCCACCTCTCAATGTTTGATTTGAACCATATACTTCAAACCAATTTCAACCCACGAGTGGGGATCCTTTAGAATCAACTACAAAACACATGAGCTGACCATGCAATAAAATATTATTGTTTGTTACTGATGATGGCCTAACCGTAGGCATCGATTTAATATTATAACTCTTTATTTTTCGTGGAAATAGACCACTTTTTTTTTCACTAACTTCTGTTTTGATCTGACTATGGTCATAATCGTTGAACATCATTTGTGGTTTGAAGGGACCTCATAGGTTTTGTACATCAAAATCTGATAAAAAATGTTTTATCTGACTTCTGCAATTTATAAGCAGTAAAAATTTCCAGGTAATATGGTTGATTTACAACCTGTGTCAATGGAGTTCCAAACATGAAAAGCTCTAGGTAGAGCAAGGACCTTACCGATTTGCTCTTCTTTTGTTGCCTATAAGGGCAGTCGTGACGAACACAAGTTTTTTTTTTTTGTTTCTTCATTATCATAATTATTTATTAAAATATAATTTTCATTTTTGACTAGTATTGATGAGGGACGTTACTGTGATTTTTCGCAACCTGCCAGTTGATGAAGTGGGTAACACTTATGATTAGTTAAAAACAGCATTGTCTAAAGCCCCCTCTACAATGGTATGTTCTGGGCCAGATTTATGGCGAAGTATGGGTGCTGGCGCATGATTGACGATGGCCGGGCTTCATGGCTATTGAAACCAGAGCCAGCACCGGCCACCGTCACACGTCCTAACACTGGCCACTGTACAACAACGGTGACTGGCTGATGAAAGGAGATCACGAGCCCCTATTTCATGTAATGCTATGATATAATGTAATGAAGTAATGTAACGCAAAAGTATGAACGCAAATAATTCACCGTGTTAATAACATTTGCGAACACGGCATAAGATTCAAAACAACAACAGATTGATAACCACAGGAGAGGACTGCAGGGTGGCTGACTGACTGGCCCGTTGTGTGGACATTCGAGCACGACTACGTGCGCGCGCAGATCGTGGCCTAGTATAGTCCCCTTTGATCTTCCGAGAAAAACCGCGATGGAGGCGATTGCCTGCACGGCTCTGTACACACCGGACATCGTCGGTTTTTTCAAGGTCATTTCAAGGCCACACAATGGCAGTGGGCAATGTGGTCTAGGTTTGCGTAGTATCGGCCATTGTGTAGAGAGACCTTAAGCACTTTTCTCCCACAGTCAATCCTCTATATGAGATTTCAAGTTCAGGGGCGCAAAACAGGAATCTAATGAGACTTCCAAGGATTACTATATGCGTTTGAGGGCTGAGTTCAAAGTGTAACTTTGGGAATTCTCTTGATAAGGATCTTGTGTGGGACTAAATCTTCTAGGCTGCAGAAGGAAATATTGAAAAAGCTTATAATAACAAGGCTGAGGTTCTTGTTGTGCCTGACTCAGAAGAGAAGGTAGCCCTATAGACCAAAAAATTTGATGATGTTCCATCTGAAGATTCTCGAGTTAACAAGATTGAAACTAGAATTCGTTCAGAGCATAAATGTTAGGCGTGTTGGGGCCCTTGGCCTCATTCTGAGGGGGCGATTTCCATCACTGGGTGTCAAATGCTCCAAGTGTTCGAGGTATAATCATTTTCCTCAATTTGTAAGAACAGTAAAAATAAATATAGGTCTAACATTTCTAAGATAAAGGTTAATAATGTAAGTGAGTCGTCTAATGACAGTAATTCTGCAGATTTCTGACGTGACCCTCAATCTGAAGGAGCCCAAAGGTAAAGTTTC
The DNA here is from genome assembly GCA_030762985.1 of Adelphocoris suturalis. Taxonomy (NCBI): domain Eukaryota; kingdom Metazoa; phylum Arthropoda; class Insecta; order Hemiptera; family Miridae; genus Adelphocoris; species Adelphocoris suturalis. Next base: position 12,705,619 of record CM061045.1, on the reverse strand, counting down.
AAGTGGCAAGGCGAAGTTGTTGGGTCGTAAGATCAACATGATAATAGACACTGGTTGCTCTTTTGATTTTATAAACATTAATCGGTATTGCCAACTCAAAAATGCACCCACATTGAAAACTTGTCATAAATTGTTGATGGGCTATCAAAGCAGTAAAGAGGAAACTTTGGGCCATTTCAATGCAAACTTGGAGTATAAAGACAAGTGTGTACCAACCGAAATTGTTGTCATTGATTCGGGTGATTCGCTCATGGGTCATAACAAAGCTCAATACCTTGTTATTGTGAAATTTAAATTTTAAATGCTTCATCAGTCCGTGTTTATGCTTGCAGAAGTTCGAGCCGATAATATTTTCTTTCAGCGTTGTCCGGAATTGTTCAAAGGTGTGGGGAAGTTTAGAAATTTACAGGCCAAAATCCACACTGGCAGAGGGAGACAGGTTGTTTATCCGGCAGCCTAAACAGAACAAATATATGACTCCTTACGACCCCAGACCTCTTGATGTGGTTACGGTAAATGGAAGTCAAATGACAGTGAAAAGGGATGATCAAACTATCACAAGAAATGCTTCAATGTTAAAGAAAATCCCCGATATGGAAGCAAATTTACCTGCTATGTCCTCTGTATCATACAAGGAACTTGAAACACATCATCTTGACAGCCAGGAACAGGAGGGGATGGGAAGAGAAGGAACTCCAGTCAAGACAGATCCCAGCAGAGAGGATTCGCAGAGATCATCAAGGCAACGGAAACTTCCATCACGCTTTGATGATTTTGTTTTATTTCGATACTTTCATTTCAAACTTTGGTTCGTTAGAAGGGATGTTATATTCTTAAGCAACGAAGAGATAATCAAATCTAATCAAATGAAATAGGTATCCTTTTATTGGCAACCAGAAACAACATTAAAGTATTTTATAGAAAATTTAGATGAGAAAAATAATAAATTACCTGCTTGCTACGTAAATTGCGTTGCCCACCGAAGAATAAGTTCATGAACTTGTGCTCTTCAGCGGAGTTCAAATGAACTTCTTTTAATAAAACAATAAATAAACCACGAAATATTGAACAAAGTGTCAACATGAACGAGAAAAATTCAATAAATATTTAGGTACCTAAGGTACTACTTTAAATTTTAAACCTTTAAGACTGCAAATTAAACAAAACTTTTCTCAATAAGATAAGGACTGACGAGAGAGAAAATTTGGATTGTAGTTGGTGGTTTATAAAAGAAATTGCGAGATAAATAAATGAAGATATTGATAATGTTTCACAGTTACCTAGTTGGTGTATTAGTGATTAGCCGCTCCGGCTCGCTACGCTCGCCTCCACGTCCAGCCGGGGGGCAAGCCCCCCGGACCCCCCATTCAATTGCTCGCTTCGCTCGCAAAGTGTGGCATGTAGGGAATATTGCTCGCTTCGCTCGCAAAGTGTGGCATGTAGGGAATGTTGCTCGCTTCGCTCGCAAACGATAGATCCTTAAGGGTAGGTTTAACTTCTGTAAGGGATGCTGCTCGCTTCGCTCGCTTGAGGAAGTTATACTGCCCACCCAACTTGGCAGACGTTTTTTTCTGTTGGAAATTCTTACAAACAAATTAAATCTTATGAAACTACGTGGAACCACAAAAAGTTTATTCGGGGATGTTGCTCGCTTCGCTCGCAAGGTATTGCTGTATATTTGTAGGAAAAAATCCGAATTTATTCTGTTGACATGGCTCTCGCTTCGCTCGCAAGGTATACCTGTATACCCTTCAAGACGTAAGTGCGTGTACCTGCTTGCAACCCGTTTTCGTCAGGTGCAAGCCCCGCCTCATCGAACCCCTGACTTCGTAGAGCCTTCTCGCGAACACGGCAAAATTAATTTCTGATGTTAAACGCTTCTTCTCGCTTCCGCTCGCGATTTGACCGACTTAACGTCACTTTTTCGATATCCGATTTCGGATTCAGATTCGGCGGACCCAAAGCTGTATTTCGCCCGCGAAAACCGTTCCAAAAAACGTACCTTTATGGAATATATTTTAATCGGAAAAAACCAAGTTTTTCGGCGGACTTTTCGAGAAAACGGGTCCGTACTCTCGCATTTTTTTTGACGCATTTCCCGATACTTTTTTCGCGATCCGATCGCGCCGTCGTCTTCCTCGTTCAAAAACCTACGAAACCCGTATTTTTCCGGAATTGTCAACGGCCGTTTAGAGGGGTAGGGGAAGCGGGGAAGTCCAAAAAGCGCACATTAATTCTTACTTCGACCCCCCTCCCGCCCTACGGCCCATGGTTCGGGTGGGATTAAACAATTTTAAATTCGCTCGCTCCCACTTTTGGAAAATCTCAAGAAGATCCCCCCACTCGTACACTCCCCCCACTCAGCCGTTTGGCCGTGCATAGACACGACAGACAAACAGACAGACAGACAAACGGAGTTTCATTCTTATAAATAATAGAGATTTCACTTATCCCTATCAATGTACAATAGGCGGATGGAATGAATTTGGGGACTCAGGCCTCCAGACTTACCTACATCCTTTGATTACTCTATCTTTACAATTTACTCAAGCGGCTACTAAATTCCGGGAGTTGAAACTCTTAAGAGAAGTTAGGTTTTAGTCTACAACAATGGAGCGCAACCTAGCGCATATAATTTTAATCTCTAAAATGATATTTTTGTCATGCTAGTCCCTTAAATAGTTTTCTATTAAAATGTAGATATGTTTTAATCATACTTGGCATTATATATGAAAACATCATGAGTTAAGCGAATCTATTTTGATATTTGTAGTCAGTGTGAGACATTTTTGAAAGTTGACCTTTTTTAGGCGATATTACTCAATTTTTTGCTTCCGCCAGTTGTTTTTGCATGAAATACGAGTATATTTTTTGCCCTGAATTCGATATTGTAGTGAGATTCTGCAGGAAGTATATTAGTCTTCGAAGTTGATATCTCTTAGTCTTCGTGTAATCGCTGGTGTGTTTTCCCATGCCACGGTTTATATGCTACAAACAAGATGTTCTAGTTCTTGTTCCACTTCATTTGGTGTTTGCAATGACTTACCCTTGTCGATATGTCTGAAAATTTCCTGCTTGAAGCGCTCCCAAGTAGTCTTATGATCGGCTAGGACGAGTAGTCTTATGAAGGTCTTCTGAACAATTCGATCTCTAAGTGTCAGTAAGATTGGTGGATGATCTGAACCAAGATCAAAGTTTTCTTCTTCTTCTACTAGAAGGTAATTTGCTGAGATAATCTTTGTAATGAAAAAGTCAATCAGATCGGGTCCTTTGTTTGGGTCAGATGGCCAGTATGTCGGCTTCCCAGTTGAGAATGCTTTGCAGTTTTCATCATTGATTGCTTGTGAAAGTCTGCGTCCTTTCACAGTAGTTAATCTTGAACCCTTGAATGTATTTTTTGCATTGAAGTCCCCTCCAAGGATGAATCGGCACCCAAGTTGAACAAAGATATTCTTGTATTATCCACATGCAGTGTTGTATTTTGGTCGGCAATACATGCTAGCAACATTAATCATGAAAGAAGCAGTCTTGATTTCAATAGCACACACCTGTAATGCTTCTGTTTTTATTTTGACTTGCTCGTGATGGTATAGGTTTTCTTCAATTATTACTGCACTCTGGTGCTGACTGAGCTTTTCGCTGCTTCTGTTGTTGTGGTAGATTTAGATGCCTATGCCTAGCCTCAACGGCTACTGGACAGCCACGGTAATTTGTAGTGTGATCACCAGAACAGTCTTATAAAACATCATTTGACGTAGTGGTAAAACTCACTTTATTAGTTTTTTCCTCAACCATTTTTTTAAGGCTGGAAAGGACGAAACCCTGTCGATCAAACAGGAGGAGGTCTGGGCTCTTTTTTGTTGTTTTGTATTAACAATAGAATTTTTTACAAGGAGGAGGTAGGATTTCGTCCTTTTATGCCCTCTTTGGATTATTAACCCATTCGCCTGTCTCATCGGCATAATATTCCTCTTCTGGGGGGGGGGGGGGGGGGGGGGGGGGGGGGGGGGGGGGGGGGGGGGGGGTGTTGCCGATTTAGAAAACTCCACAGAGGAATTTTCCTGAGAATTTTACTTTTAAGAGAGTCAATCTCTGTTTTCAACTGGGTAATTTGGTCTGAGAATTTTACTTTTAAGAGAGTCAATCTCTGTTTTCAACTGGGTAATTTCGTCTGTTTTATTTTAAGATATAAAAATACTGCGTGAATTATTAATAATTTAAATTCGCTCGTTCCACCTATCGGAAAATCCCAAGAAGATCCCCCCACTCGTAGATCCGGCCCACTCAGCCATTTGGCCGTGCATAGACACGACAGACAGACAAACAAACACAGACGGAGTTTCATTCTTATAAATAACTAGCCGCTCCGGCTCGCTACGCTCGCCCCCCATTACATTGCTCGCTTCGCTCGCAAAGTGTGGCAGATAGGGAATGTTGCTCGCTTCGCTCGCAAAGTGTGGTATGTAGGGAATGTTGCTCGCTTCGCTCGCAAAGTGTGGCTGTATACATGCGATGTATTACAATTGAAACATGTAGAAGATGTTGCTCACTTCGCTCGCAAACGGTAGATCTCTAAGGGTAGGTTTAACTTCTGTAGGGGATGCTGCTCGCTTCGCTCGCTTGAGGAAGTTATACTGCCCACCCAACTTGGCAGACGTTTTTTTCTGTTGGAAATTCTTACAAACAAATTAAATCTTATAAAACTACATGGAACCACGAAAAGTTTATTAGGGGATGTTGCTCGCTTGAGGAAGTTATACTGCCCACCCAACTTGGCAGACGTTTTTTTCTGTTGGAAATTCTTACAAACAAATTAAATCTTATAAAACTACGTGGAACCACGAAAAGTTTATTAGGGAATGTTGCTCGCTTCGCTCGCAAGGTATACCAGTATATAGGTAGGAAAAAAACCCGTATTTATTGTTTTGAAATAGGCCTGCTCTCAGCCTTGTGAAATGCCTGAGTCATCGAACCCTTCATGTCAATTCTTGAGCCTTCTCTCGTCCACAGCACAATAATTTTAATCACTTCGCCTCGCTTCCGCTCGCAGTTTGACCAACTTCCCGTCACTTTTTTCGATATCTGATTTCGCCCGCGAAAACCGTTCCGAAAAACGAACCTTTATGGGTCATTTTTTTGACGCATTTCCCGATACTTTTTTTTCGCAATCCGATCGCGCCGTCGTCTTCCTCGTAGGAAAACCTACGAAACCGGTATTTTTCCGGAATTTTCGACGGCCGTTTAGAGGGGTAGGGGAAGCGGGGAAGTGAAAAAAGCGCACATTAATTCTTACTTCGACCCCCCTCCCGCCCTACGGCCCATGGTTCGGGTGGGATTAGAAAATTTTAAATTCGCTCGTTCCCCCTATCGGAAAATCCCAAGAAGATCCCCCCACTCGTATACTCCCCCCACTCAGCCGTTTGGCCGTGCATAGACACGACAGACAGACAGACAGACAGAGGTTCATTCTTATAAATAGTATAGATAGAGATTTTGAGCAACTCTCTTATTGAGCTCCGAGCGGCTGGCGAATTGAGGAGTTTCGGAATGTTATTTAAACAATCCTCTTGTCTCTTTGCTTGAGCTCGCGCTTCCGAAATAAGGTCACCCAATGCGACCTCCACTCCGCGCCGGTGAGAAAACACTCGCGGGAACGACCGTTTTGTTTTTCCCGATTTTACCTCTTCGATGATTCGAACGAGATTTCTTCGAAATTAATAATTTTCTATAGTTTTTCGAAAAAGCCGAAATATTAAAATGACGTTTCAGAGGTAGCTGTTTAACTATCGATAACAAAACATGTTTGAAAAAATTATGTGATCTGTAGTGACTCACTGAGTAACATCGAGGCGATTAGGGACACATATTCAAATGATCCCCTAATACAAAGCTTGCTTGTGTCACTACACCGAGCCACAACATTAGGCACAAACATAACTTTTATGTGGGTGCCAAGCCATGTAGGTATTCACGGTAATGAGTGTGCTGACGCCCTAGCATGGGGAGCCATTGGTGGTGACTCCATCGAAATGCTGCCTATGCACATTGAGGATCAAATATCTTACATGTAGCATAAAGCCAATTCCATCTGGCTCGGGCAATGGCAGGGCGAGGTCACTGGTCTGCGTGGAGTCCTTCAGGACCTTTGCCCGGTTCATCCTTTCGTGGCCCACCTTCCAAGGAGGGACCGAATAGTGGTCAATCGGGTAGCCACTGGCCATACCCGTCTTACTCGCAGACACCTGCTAGATCCAGTAGCTCGTGATGTTGTGTGTGGGAGATGTGGGGGTGATTTGTCTATCCGCCACTTTTTGGAGGATTGCCCAGCCCTCATGGACCTCAGAGTCCAGCATTCACCTCCTCAGTGTGTGGATGTTCCGTCAGGACTAGACAAGGTCCAGTCCCTGCTGGTTTACCTGAAAGCCACTGAGCATTATATTCTGATCTGTGATATATTTATTTATTCATGTACTTCTAGTCATACCTTTATTTAACTAAGATATATAGCATTTATCATTATATAGTTATCGATAATATTTATGTATTTGTAATGATCATATAGTCGTAGCTTAGTTCTTATTACGGGGTATTTTTATCCGCTGTAGGGGTTACAAAGCGGTCAACGCTGTATCCCTTGAGGCAGAGTGCGGCCATGCCTCGTTTTGCGGGTTATTATTGTTATTATTATTTCTCCCCATCCGATCTGCTAGTGGAGTCCGTGATGACAATCCGTTTAGTGACGGACGGTCAGTATGGCTCCCCTTAGATCGTGCCCGTTGCAGTGTCCTTTTGACAGCCCTTTTTGATAGCCGCTAATTACCCTTCCGGTTGAGACTAAAATAAATATCCATAAAACAAAAAAGAAACAAGGGAAAATTTGTGTTTTTTTATTTATTCAGCCCTTGCAATAGCTCTTTTTTACGATTGTTCGCTAATATAATTGCCCATTTCTTGAGGTTAATTCTTCCAGAAACAAATGTTAATTAAAAAGAAAAAAAAACATACTTGCTAGTTACCCATTTCATTGAAAACTTTGGAAATAACTCAAGCATAGTCAATATAGTCTCCATAAAATATAATGAAAATACATACTATTTTTATAGAATTTTCGTGATCAAAAGCAGCCTGCGGGTTATCCGAATTAGTAGCATGAAGAAACATTTTGTTTCATAATTCTTTCATCGAGTAGTTTGTTTAAACATATTCTAGAAAATGATGTTTACCATCAATATTTTGTTGGATAAGTACTCTATTAATAGTTGCTTTTCAACTAGGTAGGTACATTTCAGTTTGTTTCATATAGAATCAAGAACTCACTTTAGAGGATGTTACATGGCATTCCTTTGAGACGATCAATACTTCGAACATCGAGGAGAGTAGAGCAAATATGTTTGATGCCTGGAAATACGGAGTTGTGTAGTCGCGAATTTTATCTGGGAGCAGGAACGAGGACCCAAGCCAATACCCATTTGAGACAATAGCAGAGAAAATTTGACAGAAAGTCATCAAAAGTTGTATACCAAAGATTCGGTTGATTCGTTTAAATAGAAGTATCTCAATGTAATGCGTTTTGGTGTCAATATTCGACACACTCATTTGAGATACCAATAGGGTGATTGATCGGGTCATTAAGTTTAGCACAGAGCAAAATTGGTACGTAATGAGCAATTTAGTAATGTTCATACTGAGGTAGAAAACTTCTTCAAATAGCTTTCTTAAGTGTACTTGTTCATATCGAACGATGATGATCGGGAGGGATCGTCCCATCGTAAGTAAAGCCCCAGATATGAAACTCCATTGTAAAGCGTCTCCATAACGATATACATCAATACGTTTCATTAATTTTGTCATAAAAATGCGATTCCTGCTCATTTGTGTAATATGGACGAAGACACAAGTCATGTTCATGACTTGGGATATTATGTGCAGAACCAGACTGAGATAGCTCTGCAAAAGGTTGATGTAGTCCATTATCAGCAAGGCTATAATGAGGGCGAGCCAGCTGAAATTGAAGAATGACTGAACAAAACAAGAATAAGTTATTATCATGCTTTCAATCTCGTACGAATTCCCAAATGGAAATATCCCTAATATTTTGGAAATCCAAAAAATATTAACTTTTGAAAATAATGGCTTGTTCATGGTAACGAAGTTCGCAGAGCCCAAACGGTAATGCTAGCTAAAATTCAATTTCTGGTAACTTCACCTCAAGCAATTAAATCTGCATGAGATGAACAAACTATGATAAGATTTAGATCAATGGACAGACAAAGTAATAATACGCATTTGGCAGACTTAAAAAAGGTTTTTAGGTCTTAGTTGAATTTACATTGACAGAATGTCACTTTTAATGAGTTTGTTATAGATTTTTCACGTAGAAGTGAAAGCGAGGGGAAACGTACAGATAAAAATGACAATTAAAAGGCTTATTATTTTGATATTACTTTACCACCTGTAAGTAAAGAGTTGTGTTTCACGATAATTCTGATTTATTCCTCATCAAATTTTTTTGTCCCCCCCCCCCCCCCCCCCCCCCCCCCCCCCCCCCCTTAATGTTTTTTTGTTTACGTTCCAAAGATCGAATCTATTTATTTATTATTAATACGGACGTAGCCCAATACAACAAAATTACAATTCATTTGGTAAGCGTAAAAATTAGGTAAATAGAATTAGAAAATTAGAAAAGAATAAATATCCACATAAGAAGCGTTAAACATAAAATGACTCGACATGATCAACTACCTTAGGGGGGGGGGAAATAAAAAGTAATACACTTATTTCTCAAAAAGAAAACAAAATAAGAAACGAAATAATTACGAAGTACCATTTCCCTAGCAACGACTTAGTTGTAAGCGGAAATCATCAGAAATTCCAACACATTTTCGTTACACATAAATGTTTCGTTTTCGGTTGGAGATACCAAGGCTATGTTAAAAAACCGCGGCATCCTGCATATAGTGGCCGATAGTAAAGATAACGAGACCTTCTCAACGATCAAGTTAGTCCCCCACCCCGGCAACTACTTGGAACCGTTCCCTACAAGAAGAACTGTGAGTTCTTCAATTCCGTTCAACCTGGTTAGTGGACATGTAGGTCAGAATGAAGTGTATAGTTTCGTGGTCTCATAACACGATCACATAACAGTTTAGAAACGTAAATGTGACTTTTCATTTGTGACTCATGAGCTGCTCCGCGTTGAACGGAATTGAAGAACTCACAGTTCTTCTTGTAGGGAACGGTTCCAAGTAGTTGCAGGGGTGGGGGACAAACTTGATCGTTCGAGAAGGTCTCGTGTAAAGATAGAATGGATGTAATCGCCGCCCAGAGCTTTCTCCGAAACTACTGGACCAAAGTTAATATGAAACTTGCGTTATAGATCAAATTTTGGGTCTAGTTAAACCTAGAAGCTCGGCATCAATTTTCATCAATCCTAAATGGTAGCATTTAAGGGCAGAAAAATATCAAAAATCGAGATCTCGAAAACATTAAAAGTAACGGTAATGATTTTGGTTAAGTATTTGCAATAATTAACCTTTGAAATCGACCAAGAAAAAAATTAAGTAATCCTTCGTTGTTGGCTTACGTTTCAAGACGGGTAGAATCCGAAATTCGTAGAAAAAAAAAAAAAAAAACCTACGGAGGATGTGCCAGTAACATCGACATCACGTTCGATCAACCCTAAAGGGTAGAATCTAAGGGCTGAAATATTCAAAAATCGAGATTTCGACAACTTTTAAGGTAACAGTAATTAGTTGGGGGGATTCATTTATAGATATCCACCCAAAGAATCGAATGCCAACCACCCGGGTGCCCTCCCTGAGAGCTAAAACATTGACAAGAAAAAACGTCTGCCAAGTTGTTTGGGCAGTATAGCTTCATAATATTATGTAACATAACAAAGAGACCCAACCTGTCCCTAAGACATTGTTGAGTCAGGGAAAGCTGATTTATTACGCTAAGTTATAAACTAATATCAATAAGTAACCATAATGAACTAATAATGCGAAAAGAAAGCACTATATGGTAGGTACTATTGAGTAGTAGGTACTTGTAAGCAGTAGGTACTAGACAATGAATAGACCTATGATTGGAAAATTGAAAAATTTTCTCCACGGGTCAACGAACTTTTCGCAACACTATTTTTTCTCCACACAAAATGCAACGCTCCGGCACTTTAGATTATTATTAACTCGAAAAGTGAAGGCTAGGTAGAAATCAATGAGGTACTACCGCAAAGTTCTTCTACATTATGCATGGACAACTGATGATTTAACTCCTACGTTAAGCAGCTGACGTGGTAGAACATGTGATGAATGAAGGAACCATACAACCACTTCAAAGTTGTCCAATTTTGGAAAAATGTCGCGCAAAACGAAAAGGTGTAGGGGAGACGGACCATCTCTTGAACCAAATGAGGGAATACTGGCCGATCCACCGCCACAGACAGCGAATAAGCAGTTTGGTTCAGAAGGAGATTCATCTTACTTCATGGATGCCTTAGACCAGGGGTTCCCAAACTTTTTTGTACCGTGCCCCCTTGTGGTAAAATGAAAACTTCCCACGCCCCCCTTACATAACTAATGAATGGATGTGGAAAAAATGCAAGTTTTACACCGAAAACAATTTTTTTATTTGCTATTTATACAAAACACCATTTGATAACAGGTAGATTTTATGAAGTAGCCTTTAAGATAAAAATAAGTTAATCTTGATGAGATGGATGGGCTTGCATTTTCTTTACTAGCGCTGGTATTCTTGGTGAAGTTTTGGCAAGGGCACAACGTAAGTCACTAGAAACATCAAGTTTGTTCCGATTCTTTGTTTTTATTGATACGAGTGTTGAGAATGATTTTTCACACAAGTAGGTGAGTAAGCGAAGAGCTTCCTGTGACACTCTGGAATACACTTGGAAGTATTTGATCCAAAATGTTGACTTTTCCATTTTTTCGAAGTCATATTTTGTAGAAGAATTATTTTTTATTTCCAAAAATTCTTCTTGCAGGGCTTCCGGAACATGCTCAACGTTGACATGGAAAGAATCTGTTGAAAGTCTGTAAAAATGTTCGTTAGCAGTGTTAGGGGAGTACATGTTTCCCAAATTCATCAGTGAGCGTCTCCAAATGGTTTGACACTTGTTTTGACAAGTGTGATCCTTAAAAAAGCTCCTTGAAGCGTGTTTGTTCTGAAATTGATCCTAGTTTTGGGAAATTTGAAACGTTGCAGGGGTTTGCTGATACTTTTCGTTTCCAAAGTTGTAGTTTCTCAACATTCGTCTTGATGGCATCAAGATGAGTTATGATATTTGAGTCTCCACCCTGCGGTTTTAAGTTCAGGCTGTTTAACGAATCAAAGAAGTCTGACAAATATGCCAACATTACTTGAGAACTAAGTTTGCTGAAGTTCATGCTTAGCTCATTTTGTTTCTGGTTTTCCGAGAACGAACTTCATCTCGGAGCTCAAAAAGTCTTGCCAACATGTTGCCTTTTGAGAGCCAGCGTACTTCTGTGTAAAAAAGCAGTGTTTTGTGGCAGTTCCTAAATCTTCACAAACAATTTCAAACAGTCGGGTATAGTGCACTGTTTTTTATGTACTTAGTTCACTATTTTAATACATAATTTTAAGACGACATTGAGGTCGTTTGGAAAAGTTTTGGTGCTTGCTGGTGTATAAAGCAATGAATCCCAGTCACATTAGCGTTTTTTTTCTTCTCTGACTAACTGCACGAAGACTGAACGAGAACCAAGCATTGAAGGGGCGCCCAGTGCATACGCCCATTAGTTTTTGTCACGAGAGTCCAAAATCGTAAAAAAAAAAATCTGACACGGCTTTCATCACATCAACAGCTTTTTTAGTGGTCTCCAGCTCTGTTGAAAAGAGTAGCTCCTGGAGTTGGCTCAATGTTGCCCCAAAGAATGGTCGAATAGTCACGCCCCCCCCTGACCCGTCTTAAGAGAAGTTCAATTAAGGTTTGTTTTGGCAACGAGTTGTTGTCGAGGTGTTGTCGACAACCACTTGATGGGTGTAAGAAGTGGGAGTACATAACGTTCTGTACCTTATTCGTACTAAACAATAACTTCTGCTCCACAGCTCGTCAATACTTCTTTGTTGGAATACCTGAGGGATAACCTGAAGAAAAAAAATCCAGTCATGCAGCATGACCCCATGAGCGAATTTTTGAAGAAATCTTCGACATTTCAGTCGCTATTGATCGCGTAGAGAAATTTTAGTTTATGATTTTGATAGACAAACATGGAATCAAATTATTAAAAATAATTAGGAGGTACTCATACTTTATTATTAAACTAATCTTGTAGATTTAAAGACAAATGTAGGTAAATATTGATAGATTTCGATGTCCAATGTGGTCAGTATTGAAGGCAGTTGAAATCTTAACAGTATCCTATCATAACATCATCAAATCTTGACATAAAATAAAATAACATACCGACGTCATATGAAAGAAACGTATTTCCACAGCCAATCGATGATGAGGCTTTATATTACGAGTGATATAGAGTCAGTTGCATATAGAGTCATTACGAGTCAGTTGCATTCGAATCTAGTATCCTACAGCAAGAAATTGACAGGCAATGTTGGACAATGTTTCATGCAAATATTACCGATTTTTACAACTAGCGAACGGCATTATTTCGATTTTTGACTTATTTTTCAACTTTGAAATAATTTTTGAAAACTTGATACATATTCTTATAGGAAATTTTACGCTGATTCCGAATATACCACATGTTAGTATGCTGAAAAAATTATTTCGCAGAATAAATCGCAAAAAACAGGCTATTTTGAAATTTTCGACTACATTTTTGAAAATTTCAACCCGAAGATGTAATCCGATCATGCTGGCCAACGAACTTGAACTTTCGTTTTGTGTCCTTAACATTTTAAAATTTGTTTGAAGTTTCTAGCACAATTCTACGGACAGTTATCGTCTGGAATGACACATACAAATATACATAGGTACATACATAAAACAGTCATGCAGCATGATCGTATGAGCGAATTTTCATAAATGGTCGTATTACATCTATGTTAAATTCTGTTGAAATTTGAGCACTTTGGGGAGCATAATTTCTTCGCACGCCCCCGTTGTCCGATCTCACTTAAATTTGGAGGATTGTTGGTAGAGGTCAATTTGAGCATTCCCTAGAAATTCCAACACATTCCTATCATTAGTAGCTACTGCGCATGCGCGAAAGTGTACTCCCAGGAACAAGATCTAGTATTCATCCGATTTTGATTACATTTTTTAGGAATTTGTGGGTTAGGCTGTAGATTGTTCCCTACCAATTTCATTTTTCTCAAATCATTACTTCATTCTGCGCATGCGCTAACGTAAATTACTTCAAGCATCATTTTCCCGTTTCTTAAATGACCGATTTCGAAGTTGTACGTTACCTGCATCTTGATTGACTATATTCCGCTATGGAGTTAGTTAATGGTTATTAAAAACATTTCAATAATCTATACATTTATGTTATTTTCAATTGGTAGGCACCTTCATACTTAAATATCGTTTTACTGAGATCAGGGGGACTAGTAATATGTACATGTTTTAATTAATTGCATTAATTTTTCCTCTGCAGGTACCAATATCTACGTAGGGTCGTTGTCAACTTTCGGATCTGCCATTTGAAATGGACCTAATTTGTAATATCAATAATTCAATATCAGTGCATCACTTGGAACTGTAAAAGTGGGATACCTCGGAGGCACGATGCGCCATGTTCTGATCATATTTTCCATATGGGGTTTAATAATTATAGACCAGTGATCTGCGTAGAAAGGCTATCTGACAGAAATAATAAACCAATGTGTAATAATTTGCAGCGTTTTTAGTTTCTAATTCTTTTATAATACTTAGTACTTTCTAATTGAAACACTTCATTGTTCAGTGGAAGAATGAATTTCATTCCAAATACTTTGTTGTCCACATGAACAAACATGAATTCCGAACTTAGTAGTAAGAACTCATTATTCAAAAACTGAAAACTCAAAATATTTGAACCCCCTGCAATCCCTGACATGCCTGGGGACACCACTCACAAAGCCCACAAGGGAGACCAAGGGACCGTTCCACAGGCTGACGATCAGTTTTGTGGCTCAGAATATCACCTAAATTTCTGAGTCTTCTTTATGCCAAAGAAGGAACTAAGCTATGCTCTCAAGAGTCATGACATTCTCCGCCCTGATCGTGTAGAGCTCTCTCAGGATGGAGTTCATCATTTACACTTTCGGGAAAAACGTTATTGCAAGAAAGGGTCCCTGGCGAGCATTCGTCTCAGTTTGTACAGATTATACTCCATTAAGGACCAGGGGGCGTCACAACAATCGTGGAGGGTAGCCCCTTTACGTCAGACGTGTCAGAAGCATCCTCACATAGCCCTCCAGGTCACAATGGCTACTACAGATGCCGAGTATGCTACAGTATAGCCTTCTCAGTAATGGCGATTCGGGTGGAAGCTTTGTTAATGAAGGTACCTTCATTAGAGCATTAGTTGGCTGCTCAGTTACCTGTGCAGAAAGAAATGTATGGCTGATTCTGAAAACTCGTGGTTGTATGAAAGAGGGGATGCCCCATATATAATCCAGTGACCTGGTACTTTTTGGTAACAAAAGGTCATGTAGTCTTCAATTTTTGGTATGTTGTAGGTACCTATGACCTTGGTCAAAATCCAAGTTTTCGGAATCATTGCGTGCGCGCCACAATGTACTTTTGTTGGTTTGTTTTCAGTTAATGGTCATTCACGTTTCATTTAATATATATAAAAAAAAAAAAAAAAACAAGCGTCATTGTTAGCGAATTTTGAAGAAAATTAAGCTATTGCTCTCGCCTCAGAATTTGTAGAATGTGAATTTTTGAAAACATTTTATGCAGAAATCCGTTTCAGGCTATTCTGAATCATATTCTGAAGTTTAACGCATTTTTTTATGTATGTATGTATGTATGTATGTATGTATGTATGTATGTATGTATATATGTATATATGTATGTATGTATGTATGTGTCATTCCAGACGATAACTGTCCGTAGAATTGTGCTAGAAACTTCAAACAAATTTTAAAATGTTAAGGACACAAACGAAAGTTCAAGTTCGTTGGCCAGCATGATCGGATTACATCTTCGGGTTGAAATTTTCAAAAATGTAGTCAAAAATTTCAAAATAGCCTGTTTTTTGCGATTTGTTGTGCGAAATAATTTTTTCAGCATACTAACATGTGGTATATTCGGAATCAGCGTAAAATTTCCTATAAGAATATGTATCAAGTTTTCAAAAATTTCAAAGTTGAAAAATCAGTCAAAAATCGAAACAACTTCCTTCAATACTGACCACATTGGACATCGAAATCTATGAATATTTACCTACATTTGTCTTTAAATCTACAAGATTAGTTTAATAATAATAAAGTATGAGTACCTCCTAATTATTTTTAATAATTTGATTCCCTGTTTGTCTATCAAAATCATAAACTAAAATTTCTCTACACGATCAATAGCGACTGAAATGTCGAAGATTTCTTCAAAAATTCGCTCATGGGGTCATGCTGCATGACTGGACTTTTACTATTTCATTTATAACATCAATTTATATAGTTATAGTATGAAACTACGAAAAAAAATACGAAATAAATTCGTGATAAATCAAGAGCTTTCCAACGAATGGTGAACGATTTCTGTGCGATTAAAATGGCGGAAATTCCATTTCCCTACCAACGGCTCGGTTGTACGTGAAAATCATCCGTCACACATTTCGTTCCCATCCCGCGTTCCATTTTCGGCTAGTTAGTCCATGGCTAAAACACATTCTGTGTTAAAACCATTGTTGTTATAAAAAATTGCTTTTATTCTTTTTGTATTTATTCTATTTTTTTAATAGTTTTTCTAATGAGTGGAATACACTGGGTGTTCCACAACCTGCGCCTCTTCGTCCTGCCTAACTCTCTTAGTACCTACATGAGTTTCTGCGTTTATTTAGCGAAGTACTAAGCGTGACGCCTGATTTTATTATGTTTTTCGAAGCCGAACAACGAACTGATATTTACTCAATACTATCAGAGGGGATTCACAATTTTTTCTTCCTCCTCGTAAACGTATACTCTGTAGAACAATGAAAGTCTCGAAGTACGACATTTTTCATTGTTAGCAGGTAAGTACTAATCAACCTGCAATCTTTTAGATCAAACAATCTCAAATTATTGGTTTTTTCATGGAGTGTTTGTATTGGAGTTTTGAAATATAAAACTCACTCACACTCAAAATTGATATACAGTTGTAGATATTGTTGTTCGAATTAAATTTTATTGATAGCATTTAATTATTTTTAGGTGTTTGGCTTTTCGGAATTCATAATTTTTTTTATTCTCAAGTTCAAAGGTGCGAATAGTTACTCATTTTGAATTTCTTGGACGATCATCAGGTAATAATTTCGGGAATATTTTCACATGATTGCCCCCAGTATTTTTTAGAGAGTAGCGCTGTGCAACCCTGCTTTTTCGTAGCTATAGGTCTTGGCACACCACTTTGTACACTGGCAAGAAGGATTGAAGAAATCCATCCCGTGCTGCATTTAAGGTGTGTTTGATTGGGGTCAGTCCTTGCCTCGCATTGGCCTCATTCAACTAGCCTCAATCCAAAGGGATTTTTTCCCTGTCTATCCAAATTAAAATTGATAATATGTTCGTAATCTGTGATAGTGGGCCGCATCACCGGAGCAAACTGAGAATCTTGATATTACTTTTATCGCTGACTTCTGGGTGAGGCGACAACGAATGTCATTTAAATGTTCACTATTTATATCACAAACCTACAAAAACTTTCTCTCATGCTTGGCCGATTCGGTTAGGAGTAGCTCCTGAATCTCTGTATTTGCTCACTAGATCGATCAATTTTGGGTGCTTTCGAAGCAGACTGCAGAATTTCCCTTGTCCATAAGGGGCTGATGTAGTGTCACATCCGCTGCATGCATAAATAAATTGTAAATCTGAAGGATTATATGCGAACGCAGCACTGGATAGATTGCGTCGATCCATTTCATGCTGATGTAAAAAGGGGTGTGCCAAGGCCTGCAGCTGCAAAGGTTTGCACCATTCTACTCCGTAATGGGCAATCATGTCAAAATGTTCCCGAAATTTTTATGATTGAAGGCAACACCGAGGAAGAACGTGTTTCTATTTTTGACCAGATGATCGCCCGAAAATTTCAAAATTAGCAACTTTTTACTTTTCACCTGGAAGTGAAAATGATAATTATGGATTCCGCAAAGAGAAACACCCAAAATTTAAATGCTATTAAAACATTTTGATAAAAACAACAACATCTATAATGAATCTTCATTTTTTTGTGTGCGAGTTTTATATTTCAAAAATCCAATACCAACTCTTAATGAATAAACCAATAATTTAAGAGGATTTCATTGTTCTATAGGCTATTTATGTTCAAGAAAAAAAAAAATTGTAATTCACCTTTTTTTAGTGTTCTGCTTGAAAAAGGACAATAAAATCAGGCGTCACGCTCAGTATTTCGTTAACTAATTGGTATTTTTCGTTACGCCAATTTAGCGAGTTTTGCGTAATTTTTCGTGCACTCAAAAGTGCAAGTGTTGGGTAATTTCTTCATAAAGTGGCACGTTGAATCTGAAACTGCAAAAAAAGGGGTAAGATATAAGAAGATTATTGTGTACTGCGCACGTGCTCAAAAATTTTATATTTTAATTCACCAAAAAGTTCTAGTCGTGCAGCATGATCGTATGAGCGAATTTTTGTATATTATCGTACTTTATTATGTTACATTGTTTTGAAAATTAAGGACTTGGAGGGAAAAGAAATTGTTAACTACAAATTTTATGGTAAAAACTCGTTCTAAATAATAATATACGATTCAAAACAAGATTTAGGATTTTTAATTTTTTTTTGCAGTTTTTATCGATTTTTTAGCACATTTTAATGACATTTTAGTACATTTTCCAGTAGGTAGGTACAATTTTGTACATGAACTTTTAAATGTTCTTTTTTATAGTTAATAAGTAAACTCTATTTGAGCTATATTCTATTAAAAAGTACAAATTTAACGATTTTTATCCGTTATTTGCTATTTTTAGCAATTTTTTTTGCTATTTTTTACTTGCAGAATTTTTTTTGAAAACGAGAGCAACGAGCTGCATAGGTACTACTGTGGGAGTTAGGTAGGAGGCGGCGTAATTTGTGGGATACCCTGTATATTGCACCCATTCGAACAATTACAAAAAAAAAAGTAAATGTATTGCAAATTTTCAACGATAAAATGGGAAGATCAGATGAAACGTTTACGTTAAACGATTAACCGAATAAAGCCGAACAAAACTGCAGCCCAACAAATGCCAATGCGCGCGCGCATGCACTGATTCAGAAAACTTGAATTTTAATTAAGTCCATAGGTGCCTAACAACACACCCAACTTTCAGAATTATATGACCTTTTGAAAAATTTTGACATTTTCCCCCTATACCTGGCCACTGGACTGTCCCGGAAAAACGTATTCCACGCTAAAAAAGTGTCGAAGCGTATAGCTTGAAGCTCCGTATCTCATGAAATATAATATTTAGAAAAACAGTGTGGGAATAAAAGTTTAAGAATATTTTCTGCTCCACTAAAAAAGGAGCGATATGTTTTTTTTCGTAGGACGAACCAATAAGAAGTTATGAATTAAACATATTGATAAGTACTTAATGCATGCATTTGAGGGAAGTACCTATGAATGGATTGTATATGTTACCGGCAAAGTATGAAATCCAGGTATTGTATACAATGACTAGTCGTTCTATACAATGCCTGCACTTTTTAGGCAAAGTATGAAATTCCTCCATTTTTAACTCTCTTTAGACACAATGGCTAGGCAATGTACACGATGCCTAGGCAGTCTATATAATGCCTACCATAGATTTAGGCAAAGTATAACTACTCATCATTCTGAACTATATTATGTCCAACAAATCTGAATTTTTACTAAGGGATTGACTATTTGATGTCATGTATTTTTGAGATGCGAGCTTGCGAGCATCCAGACCACCAAATAAAAAAAGTCCAGTCATGCAGCATGACCCCATGAGCGAATTTTTGAAGAAATCTTCGACATTTCAGTCGCTATTGATCGTGTAGAGAAATTTTAGTTTATGATTTTGATAGACAAACATGGAATCAAATTAATAAAAATAATTAGGAGGTACTCATACTTTATTATTATTAAACTAATCTTGTAGATTTAAAGACAATTTTTACAACTAGCGAACGGCATTATTTCGATTTTTTACTGATTTTTCAACTTTGAAATTTTTGAAAACTTGATACCTATTCTTATAGGAAATCTTACGCTGATTCCGAATATACCACATGTTAGTATGCTGAAAAAATTATTTCGCACAACAAATCGCAAAAAACAGGCTATTTTGAAATTTTTGACTACATTTTTGAAAATATCAACCCGAAGATGTAATCCGATCATGCTGGCCAACGAACTTGAACTTTCGTTTTGTGTCCTTAACATTTTAAAATTTGTTTGAAGTTTCTAGCACAATTCTACGGACAGTTATCGTCTGGAATGACACATACACATACATACATACATATATACATACCTACATAAAAAAATGCGTTAAACTTCAGAATATGATTCAGAATAGCCTGAAACGGATTTCTGCATAAAATTTTTTCAAAAATTCACATTCTACAAATTTTGAGGCGAGAGCAATAGCTTAATTTTCTTCAAAAATTAAAATATCATGATTTATCTGTATTACCCCCTCCATTTACTCCCCCTCTTGATGAAATATGAAAATAATGACAAACTTTCAAAATCTATATTGAATTCATAATGGAACAAAATAAGAATTACAAAAATTGGTTGAGATTTGTAGCTTGGGTAGTGCTTGACGAAATCGGTAATTATCCTCTCCACCCCTACCTCGATAACAAATCCGAAATTTCATATGTTTGTTGCACAACTAGACAGAAATTGGAATCGAACAAGATGAGAATCACGAAAATCGGTTAAGAATCGTAACCTAGGTAGCGTCGACAAACTTTGTCAAAAAACCATTTTTTCGACTTTACCCCTTCTTCCCCCCTCTTCCATCTTGAAATTAAAAATTTTCGAGGTTTGCCTCTTGTTAGTCTCTTGTTTTGAGACTAAAATTAGGATCGAACAAAGAAAGAATCTAGATAATCGGTTTAGAATTGTGGCCTGGGCAGCGTCGACAAAAACGGAATTCTGATCTCATTCCTGAAGAGAGGTACCTATCGTCTAGAAAGACACACCACTTATACATCCTACAAAAAAAAAAAAAAAAAAACGTTAAACTCTAGGAAGGTTAACGGATTTACCTACATGAAGAAATTGTGAAAACAAATCATTTCAAAATGTTTGGAGTTATTCTTGTGTTATGAATAATTTTATGAGTTTTGCAGGTAGTTTATTAAATAAATAGAGTAAAATCTTGCTAGAGTCCAGACACTAAAACCTTGCTTATGCCAAGTTGAAGTACCTATAGGAAAATTTACACTAACCAAACAATAAGATTGTTTGAATGCCTGGTGAGTAGTGGGAATTAAGAAATACTAATAGGTATAGTACTTTACTGCTGAAGCACTGGTCCTAATATTTAACAAAAATATACATAGTGGCGAATATTTTAATATTTAGGTTATTCTTTACATTATTTATTCCAATCCTAGTTTTTCCCATTAAATATGTTGACGACTTGGCGGTTAAAAATGCCAATAACTGCCTTTAGACTAATCCAGCAATATGGGGCTTAGACTCGATAATACACAACTGGAATGCCCGTTTGAAAGTCTGCTGCAGTTTCGAGTTTGCGGAGATTTTGGAGTAAATATTGTTTTGTATGCCAATTTGAAGAAAAATTGATAATTGGTACCTAATTTTTTCCAAGGTCTGACGGAATCCCCCTCTAGATACTCCACTGGCTACTTTTTTTCTCTTTTTCGAGAATGTTAGTTGAACAACCCAGTGCTCACGAGGTTTGACGGACAGCTCCTGTTTTTGATTAGTTTCTATAAATCAACTTGTTGATCGGGAGATTCAGTCGAGACAATTCGAGTTCAAACACACCTTCCGCTTATCAACGGAAAACCGAATAAATAGAGGTCAGTCGAACTAAATAAACGAGGAGAGGTTTTAAATGGAATGAAGAAATCAAACATCGAAACGAAAAAGTAAAATAGAAAGAGGAACGAGGAAACGATTGAAAGGAACGAAGGATAGCAAACAACTAATGGATAAACAATTCCTTAGGTGACGGCAGTATGGTTCTACGCTAACGAAACCGAAGGAAAAAACGCTGCAAATTATTTCACAAAGGTTTATTATTTTTTTAATTGAGTTTGATCGTAGTTTTAGTTGGCTTGCGTACGTCATAGTGCCCGTCCAGACTCCTCGGCGTGTCCTATTTCGAGTTGCCACAACCTATACTTCTATGATTATATACGCATGTTTATAATTTTCGATTTGAGATCCTATCTATTCAAATAGTTATTGCCTTAATAATATCATTATCTAAGTACGTACGAAAAGTCGAGAGGATATGTTATTAAATATGCGTTGGAAAAGCATTGGTATTAACACACAAATATGACCTAGAAAAAACATATATTCATGCCTCGAAGGAACGCTGTACCCACCTCATGGTGCCGCGGTGTATTATATGGGTATAACACGTAAAAGTAATAAATATCCATTCTCCTACACCCCTCTGCTACGCCCCTGGTCACTCCAGCCACCACAACCTCCTCTCACTCTACCCCTCGATCACCCTCCTCACCACCCACCGTGACCCCCTGCCAAGCGTGCCAGGCGTGCGTCTAACACGTCTAACACTCAAAACCTCGAAAAAGACACTTTTTCGCCCGTTTTTGGCCCATAGCATCTATGCGAGTAAAGCGATCGGGATGGTTAAACGTTAGGACCAACTAGACCCCAAATGGAGTCTATGTGCGAAAGAACGGGTTTTTAAAGTAAATTCTCAGGCCTTTTATGGCCCGGACGGCGGACGGCGAACGGCGGACGGACATTTCAAATTTGGATTCTACGCACCTTGAAACGTAAAGTGACAAAGTTTGAGGGGGGTTATAAAAGTTTTTTGCTACACGATCACATAGGCTTATTATTGGAAATAATAAACCAATAACTGCTCATAAGCGAACAATAAAAAAAAAAAAAAAAAAAAAAAAAAAAAAAAAAAAAAAAAAAAAAAAATTATGTGCCGCGGATGGTACTGAAATCATGGTATCAATTTCCATCAACCTCAAAGCAAACCGTTTTCGGGTTTAATTTTAGAAAGAAAATCGGCGCTCCGCGCCTCGCCAGGGGGCAAGCCCCCTGGACCCCCGGTTACCTCTATTTACATACTTCGGACGAAATTATTGAAACACAGAATGTGTTTGCGTTGTCGCGCAACCAAGTGACAACCAAACAAGCGTCATTGTTTACTATTCATTTCCAACATCAATTTATATAGTTATAGTATGAAACTACGAAAAAAAATACGAAATAAATTCGTGATAAATCAAGAGCGATTTATCAAGTAAATGTCCTAAAGAGGCTACATACGAAATTACAGCTTCCTAGAGTGTAAAGTATAGAAATTAGCTTTAAAAGCCACTCATCTGATCCGGACCCTGGACATCGTCAAGTAAATGTCCTAAAGAGGCTACATACGAAATTACAGCTTCCTAGAGTGTAAAGCATAGAAATTAGCTTTAAGAGCCACACATCTGATCCGGACCCTGAGCATCGTCAAGTAAATGTCCTAAAGAGGTTACATACGAAATTACAGCTTCCTAGAGTGTAAAGCATAGAAATTAGCTTTAAGAGCCACACATCTGATCCGGACCCTGAGCATCGTCAAGTAAATGTCCTAAAGAGGCTACAAACGAAATTACAGCTTCCTAGAGTGTAGGTAAAGTATAGAAATTACCTATTCAAATTATTTAACCTCCGCTTCACAAATCAAACCGTTTTCGTAATACTCAGATCACCTGCTATAAATCAAATCATCGAAACACAAGCTCAATGAAATCATCAGAAATTAACAAGCGGTTGCAATCATGTTCACAATATCAATTATTGAGAATGATCACCTGTGTGTAAACAATTATTTATATAACCATGCTCATAACTCAGTTTGTTGGACACGCACTTCGCAGTAGTTAACATAATATTGTTGGATAAATCGAGAGCTTTCGAACGAATGGTCAACGAATTTTGTGGGATGAAAAACGACGAAGTACCATATCCCTAGCAACGACTCGGTTGTACGTGAAAATCATCCGTCACACATTTCGTTACCATCCCGCGTTCCATTTTCGGCTAGTTAGTCCATGGCTAAAACACATTCTGTGTTAAAAAAAAAAAAAAAAAAAAAAAAAAAAAAAAAAAAAAAAAAAAAAAAAAAAAGAACTAATTTACATTGCCTTACTTAATAATGATTAATTTTCCGACGTTATCTCGGACTGGATTTGATAATGTGTCCTCTGGCCACTGTTGAGCATACTCACTAATTTGCAATAGGAATTGATCATTAATCAGTAATAAATTGTATTGTAATTATTGTTCAGTATTCACTTCATAAACTGAAAAAAGTTCGTCATGACAAAATGATTGATGACACAAAAGATAGACTCCTGAGAGATCCGACCTAAATCATCGAGCACTGTTTCTCCGCTACTATTATAATCAGGGTCAGACACTTCATGATTTTTATTTTCCCAATTCATGACCTTTATTCTATGACGTTTATATGATCTTTATTTCTCAATTTTATGACTCTTATTTCTTGAAAATGGGGCATTTTATGACGTTTTCACATCAAGTATGACTTTTGTTTCCACATAAAATATCAACTATTGTAGGGTTTTCAGCAGAGAGAGTTGATAGTGACTAAACAGAATCCAATAAGCACTTATTCTAAATTATATTACAGATATTTACACATGTATTTTCATAATAAACAGTCAAAAATTATTTAAATAAGTAATCATGTGTTGTTCAATGTGTTCAACTGCTGTCATGTTCATATCCGTTAGGAGGTTCTTGAACAGACTGAAGGACATTTCCATATCCGCTGATGAAGTAGGGGCGAACTTCATGTAGACTATGTCCTCACCCTTCCATCTCTCAAGGAACCTTCCTTCTTCCTCTCCCATCAGAATTTCCTACTTCAAAACTCATTTCAAATCAATCATAACTCAATACACTGATGTCCGTAGTCATCACCATTGTAGAGGGAGAGGGTAATTTTCCTCCCTTCAATTGGCATTAGTCGTTAGCCAGGTCCATAAAGTTGTTTTATTTTTATTATGCTACAAAAATGCTTGATACAAATTTAAAACTTTTCGCGGGTGAAATTGCTTCTCTCGGATTGAGCTCTCAGCATCTCTTGCCTTATCTGGCGATTTCATACAGTTCCTGCCATCGGACTTTCAGTTCTCTGAACTAACATGCGTAAATAATTAATGTCAAATTTTGGAACTGAAACGTCCAATACCATTCCACGATGTCTTGCAGCATTACTCAAAGGATCTTCAATTTCATTCTCTCTCAAACCGTGTGTGACCTCGTGTCCAGAAAAAATGAATCCTTCCCCAACATCTTTCAAAACAAACACCATGTCTAGAATTTCCATGAAAGTACCTACTATTAAAATCAGCCTTTATAAGGAAGTTCGAGTTTCGCTATCGCTCTTTTACAATCCGCCACTCCCATAACGATCTTTTCATTTCTGACCATACCATAGCGAGTGGCTTTCCGGATAGCAACCGATTCAAATGTGAAAATCGAATCTAATTTTGAAAGGCGTTACTGATTCCCTGAGTATCGAAAAACGCACACCCGCAAAATTATAACCCGTCTGTTTACGTACTATGTCACGGCCTTATGAAAATCTAGGTATTATTCACTGGAAGAAGATTGAAAAGATACCTTTTATTTTTCCACTCAGTTAATGTAAACGATTTAAAAACTGATACTCTCCTGGATACCGATACATCAAAATGCTGAAACACTCTTATCGTCTCATTTGAGTCGATCGAGTCAAAATACACAGCTGTGAGTGTAAAGCTTACAGCCAAGGGTGGATATGGTTTTTTAGGCCACTAAAGGGTTAATAGATCCATATAGATGAAGAAAAACAGGTTTCACAGGTTTATTGAACCGTTCACGAAATTCTTTGTATGCATATCATCTGAAATCCTCCGATAATACTTTACAGTGGTTTTTACAGTCTACGGTTTCTCATAATGTGTCGTTAAATTCAATTTTACGAGTGTGTACAGATTCAATTTCATAGTTTTACAGGTTTAGGGTCAAGTTTTTATGGTTTCACAGTCGGTGTTTCTCATGATGAATCGTTATATACAATTTAAAGTCCAAATGCACAGATAAAACTGCACTGCTTTCTCAACGTTGTCATAATTTTTTTTATCACATGTTTCTTGGGAGAACAGGATAGAATTTAGGTCACTCAGCTGATTAGGGAAGAGCCCATTATTTCAATCACCTCTTAATGTCCCAGAGAGTCTCCCTATCATTTCACCTTCCAAGTTTCTTTCCAGTCTAATAGTGGTTGCAATGATGTTTACAAAATTAACTGAGAAGGATCACCTGTATGTAAACAATTATTCAGACAACCACGCTCACATCTCAGATTGTTGGCTACGCACTGCGCATTGGTTAACATAATACGGTTAGGTAAATCGAGAGCTTTCCAACGACTGGCGAACGATTTTTGTACGATGATAAATGCCTAAGATACAGTTTCGTAGCAACGATTTGGTTGTAAGCTATAATCTTTAGAAAAAAATACCAACTTTTAAATTTTATCTCAAACCGTTTCTTAAATATGGCTATGTAAAACTGACAAAATCTTGCCAAAAAGCCATGAACGGCTTTTATACTATTCGCTCTAGGAACTGTCCTAATTAAGCTAGAGAGCTGGGAGAGGTCTTATTTTGCAGCTTTTTTTGTGCTCTTTCCAGTTATATACAACAGGACATAGGTTCTAATGAGAAAAGTTTTGTCAAAATACAAATACAAATTTTGATTTAATTTTTTTCCAAAAAGTAGGTACATAATTTAAAATTTTCAAAATATTCCTATAAATACTTAGTACTGTTGTAAACAATATGACAAAATATAAATATGGGATGATGATGGGTTCATTGTTGAAAAAAAAAAAAAAAAAAAAAAAAAATGAAAGACGTATCTCCGAGAAATCGGAACGTCCACTTTGTCGGTGGGTATAAGCAAAAATTTCGGAGTAGGCAACCGACGCCAAACTCTTGGGCTTATAGAGGGTCATTTTTCAAGAAAATCCACGATTTCGTTGAAAAATTAACTGAAAGAAATGCGTGATAAATCGAGAGCTTTCCAACAAATGGAGAACGATTTTGGTCCCATAAACACTAAAGAAGTTTTATTTCCCCAGCAACGGCTTGGTTGTACGTGAAAATCATAAGAAAGACAAAGCAGCTTGAAATGCTTGCATACGAGTCTGCAACACATTGGGACATTTTCATGTGTGTTTTCTTATTGTATTTATTACTAGGCAGATCTCACCCGTGCATCGCACGACGGGGCGTACAAATCAATTAAATGGGCCATAAGAGAAACCGCCCACCCGTGGGTACTTAATTGAATTCGCGATCGTGTTGACTCATTGTTCCGACACCCGTGGGTACTTCATTGAATTCGAGCCAGGCTACATCACCTACCCCCCTGCAGACTCGTATGCAAGCTCAAAGAGCCACTCAGCTGATCCGGACCCTGGGCATCGTCACGTAAATGTGCTAAAGGGGCTACATACGAAATTACAGCTTCCTAGAGTGTAAAACAGAAATTAGCTTCAAAAGCCACTCATCTGATCCGGACCCTGGGCATCGTCAAGTCAATGTCCTAAAGAGGCTACATAAGAAATTACAGCTTCCTAGAGTGTAAAGCATAGAAATTACCTATTAAAATGATTTAACCACCGCTTCACAAATCAAACCGTTCTCGCAATATTTGGATCACCTGCTATGAATCAAATCATCGAAACACCAGCTCAATGAAATCATCAGAAATTAACAAGCGGTGGCAATCATGTTCACAATATCAATTATTGAGAATGATCACCTGAGTGTACACAATTATTCAAATAACCTTGCTCATAACTCAGCTTGTTGGCCACGCACTTCGCAGTTGTAAACATAATATGGTTGGATAAATCGAGAGCTTTCGAACGAATGGTCAACGAATTTTTTGGGATGAAAAACGACGAAGTACCATTTCCCTAGCAACGACTCGGTTGTAAGCGGAAATCGTCAAAATATTTACGTTACGTTACGTGACAGTTTTTTGAGCAATGTGCCAGGGCAAAGACATGAAAATGTCAATAGGAGCGTAACGCAATAAATGTCACGTAACGGTCATTTTGTCTCATTTTTGGCCGGGTTATGATGGCAAAAACATGTTCCATGTTAAAATTACTCAACATAACTTTGAGATTTTGGCTATCATAAGTAAGATTATAAATACAAGAAAAACTGTGTAGCATAATGTACATTCCATGTGAAATTCATTTGAAGATTTCCGTAATAGCTTTACCTTACATCAGACAATGGCCTAGCGGGCACACTAGTCCAAATTTTCGAGTTGCTGAATGTGAGTTGCCCACATGTAATTTGGTTTCTCTCCATTTCGGCATAATAACAGGCTGAAGGCCTGTTGTTCCGATTTTGTCGTGGAAAATACTCCCTCAACTGTGTGTATTAATTGCTATGCAATTCTTAGGCCGACCCCCAACAATTTTTTTTGTAACGTCCGTGACGAAATTAACGATGATTTTCACGTACAATCGAGTAGTTGAGTAGTTGCTATAGATTGTGTAACAATTTCAGTGTTTTTCACGTACAACCCAGCCGTTGTTAGGGGAATGAAACTTTCGCAGTTTTCATCGCACAAAAATCGTTCGCCACTCGTTGGAAAGCGCTTGATTTATGTGATAAATGTTCACATTTCAAGCTACCAATTTCCGTCTCCTTACGTACCTGGCTACAAGCCTGCTAGCCGTCGTCACAATTTATACAGCTCAAGTTAATGTCGGCAGGGATAGACCGAATGAATTAAATAATAATAATAGTGAATAACCCATAATAAATCAAAACCTGTTAGGTACATCAAATCGAGGGGGTTCATCAACATTTCTGTAGGATATAGCAGTTGATGCCTAACATGATAATTTAATTTAGGCTTGTAACATGTATCACTGAAATTTATTACCACTCAGATATATAGTCTGGTAACCGCACGGTATTCGATAACAACTTACTCTACGCTTTGACTCAAAACTCATCGTCCAAAGGTACCTTATCTTATGGGCCCTAATCATTTGATAAAGGGTGGATCTGTAGTGGAGCAAGCAATGCAATTTCGGATGTACAGAATTCTTTTTTCCCCCCTTCATTTGGCTTTGAAAATTTTGTGAGCCATAAAATATTAAAAAAAAAAAAAAATTATTTACACGTTTAAGCTATACATGATTACATATCACATGATACATTATACATTGAATATTATCATAAATATTCGTTCTATTCTTCTAGTGTATACAGCTAGTTTATATATATATATATATATATATATATATATATATATATCTATATATATAAATAAACTAGCTGTATACACTTCGCCTTGGGCAATTTATGTTATTCTCATACTACCTTGTGCTGTACGTGAAGTGGCTCGTCCCTTGTCATTTCCTGATCAAGTTTCAATTTGTAACTAATTAATGTTTCAATACAACCTTACTTTTACGTTAAAACTATTCCGGACCAACATTTTTGCAGTTATTAATGCTTTTTTTTTTGTAAATCAATTTTTGAAGTTTATCTTAACGAATAAAAACTGCTCGGCTCAACCCACCAAAATCGTTTTGGTATTGTTGAATTTTTTGTCAAAAGTTAATTACCCGTGAACCCACCCCATCCATATTTGACGTTCAAAGTCCGACGCATGTCCGAGTTTTTATTTAGTTTTATTTTAGATTTTATTACAAGGTTGTTTAGCCTGGCAACGTCGATAGTGGAAGCCGAGTTATCGAAGGAGAAAGTCTAGAGGACTGTATATCTATCTATCTATACTATTTATAAGAATGAAACTCCGTCTGTCTGTTTGTCTGTCCATGCTATGCACGGCCAAACGGCTGAGTGGGGGGAGTCTACGAGTGGGGGGATCTTCTTGGGATTTCCCAAAAGTGGGAGCGAGCGAATTTAAAATTGTCTAATCCCACCCGAACCATGGGCCGTAGGGCGGGAGGGGGGTCGAAGTAAGAATTAATGTGCGCTTTTTGGACTTCCCCGCTTCCCCTACCCCTCTAAACGGCCGTCGAAAATTCCGGAAAAATACCGGTTTCGTAGGTTTTCCTAGGAGGAAGACGACGGCGCGATCGGATCGCGAAAAAAGTATCGGGAAATGCGTCAAAAAATGCGAGAGTACGGACCCGTTTTCTCGAAAATTCCGACGAAAAACTTGGTTTTTTCCCATTAGAATATACCCCGTAAAGGTACGTTTTTCGGAACGGTTTTCGCGGGCGAAATAAAGGTTTGATCCCGCCGAATCTGAATCCGAAATCGGATATCGAAAAAAGTGACCTTAAGTCGGTCGAATTGCGAGGGGAAGCGAGACTAAGCTATTAAAATGAGAAATTATATGTGCTGTGGACGCGAGAAGGCTCTAGGAAGACAGACGTGTTTGGGGTTCGATAACTCAGGTACAGGTTTCGGTGTTTGGGTGTTGCGAGCAGGTACACATAGAGGTACCTTGCGAGCGAAGGGAGAGCCATTTCAACAGAATAAATTCGGATTTTTTCCAACTAATATACAGCAATACCTTGCGAGCGAAGCGAGCAACATCCCCGAATAAACTTTTCGTGGTTCCACGTAGTTTTATAAGATTTAATTTGTTTGTAAGAATTCCCAACTGAAAAAAACGTCTGCCAAGTTGGGTGGGCAGTATAACTTCCTCAAGGATATACAGGTATACCTTGCGAGCGAAGCGAGCAACATCCCCTAATAAAATTTTCGTGGTTCCACGTAGTTTTATAAGATTTAATTTGTTTGTAAGAATTTCCAACAGAAAAAAACGTCTGCCAAGTTGGGTGGGCAGTATAACTTCCTCAAGCGAGCGGAGCGAGCAACATCCCCTACAGAAGTTAAAACTACCCTTAGAGATCTACCGTTTGCAAGCGAAGCGAGCAACATCCCCTACACGTTTCAATTGTAATACATCACATGTATACAGCCACACTTTGCGAGCGAAGCGAGCAACATCCCCTACACGTTTCAATTGTA
The DNA here is from genome assembly GCA_030762985.1 of Adelphocoris suturalis. Taxonomy (NCBI): domain Eukaryota; kingdom Metazoa; phylum Arthropoda; class Insecta; order Hemiptera; family Miridae; genus Adelphocoris; species Adelphocoris suturalis. The sequence goes on along the minus strand of CM061045.1, from coordinate 12,675,226 downwards.
ATACATCGCATGTATACAGCCACACTTTGCGAGCGAAGCGAGCAACATTCCCTACATGCCACACTTTGCGAGCGAAACGAGCAATATTCTCTACATGCCACACTTTGCGAGCGAAGCGAGCAATTTAATGGGGGGTCCGGGGGGCTTGCCCCCCGGCTGGACGTGGAGGCGAGCGTAGCGAGCCGGAGCGGCTAGTACTATTTATAAGAATGAAACTCCGTCTGTCTGTCCATGCTATGCACGGCCAAACGGCTGAGTGGGGGAGTCTACGAGTGGGGGGATCTTCTTGGGATTTTCCGAAAGGGGGAGCGAGCGAATTTAAAATTTTCTAATCCCACCCGAACCATGGGCCGTAGGGCGGGAGGGGGGTCGAAGTAAGAATTAATGTGCGCTTTTTCCACTTCCCCGCTTCCCCTACCCTTCTAAACGGCCGTCAAAAATTCCGTAAAAACACCGCTTTCGTAGGTTTATCTACGAGGAAGACGACGGCGCGATCGGATCGCGAAAAAAGTATCGGGAAATGCGTCAAAAAAATGCGAGAGGACGGACGTGTTTTCTCGAAAAGTCCGACGAAAAACTACGTTTTTTCCGATTAAAATATACCCCATAAAGGTACGTTTTTCGGAACGGTTTTCGCGGGCGAAATACAGCTTTGATCCCGCCGAATCTGAATCCGAAATCGGATATGGAAAAAAGTGATGGGAAGTCGGTCGAAATGCGAGCAGAAGCGAGGGAAGCGTTTAATATGAAAAATTATATGTGCCGTGGACGCGAGAAGGCTCTAGGAAGACGTGTTTGGGGTTCAATGACTAAGGTGTTTCACAACCTTGCGAGGCGAGCAGGTACACATCCCCCCCCCCCCCCCCCCCCCCTCAAACTTTGTCACTTTACGTTTCAAGGTGCGTAGAATCCAAATTTGAAATGTCCGTCCGCCGTTCGCCGTCCGGGCCATAAAAGGCCTAAGAATTTACTTGAAAAACCCGTTCTTTTGCACATAGACTCCATTTGGGGTCTAGTTGGTCCTAACGTTTAACCATCCCGATCGCTTTACTCGCATAGATGCTATGGGCCAAAAACGGGCGAAAAAGTGTGAAAAACGCTGCAAATTATTTCACAAAGGTTTATTATTTTTTCAATTGAGTATAGGTAATCGTAGTTTTAGTTGGCTTGCATACGTCCAGACTCCTCGGCGTGTCCTATTTCGAGTTGCCACAACCTATACTTCTATAATTATATACGCATGTTTATATTTCTCGATTAGAGAGAGAGAGAGAGTGATGAAATTAATTCCAATTAGAAGAGATTGTTTATGAGTATGAAAATACTCATAATTCTATTCTACGCTTTATGATATAAAGCTTCGCTTCCTTCGGTTGTCCCTAGACGGCCCCATTTATTTTTTTTTTCCGCAACTTTACTATAAAGCGTAAAATTATGGGGTCCTGGAGCTATGATGCAGTGAACGAGTGAACCAAATATTTTAAGCCCCGAGTTTCGATACCTAGCAAATATACTATAAGTGAGGCTAAATAATTACGGTCAGTTTTCTACGTAGAAGGTCTGTATGATACAGAAATCCCAGAACCTTTGTGTAATAATTTGCAGCGTTTTTTTTTTTTTTGTATATTTCAAGCTGTATAGAAATTGGAGATTTATGAGTGAAAAGAAAATGTTAGCTATTAATTTAATGAAAAAAAAAAAAAAAAAAAAAAAAAAAAAAAAAAAAAAAAAAAAGTAGGTATTCTAAATGATACTCTTCTATTCAAAAAGAGATTTTGGATTTTACGCTATTTTTTGCAATTTTATAGATTTTTTAAAACAAAATTAATGGAGTTCAAGTTTTTAGCATAATTTCGTACATAAATTGTTGAATGTTCTATTTCATAGTTGATAAACTTTATTTGACCAATCTTATGCTAAAAAATATCAATTTAACGATTCTTAGCCATTTTCAGTGATTTTGTCAGCACATTTTTTGAAATTTGACCAATTAAATGATAAATATATACAGTATAGGTAACACTTTTATGTGTTGGAAAGATGACTTGGTAATAAATTGTTTTGTTTATCAACTATATTAAAAAGCGTAAAATTGTGAGATTCCGCTGCTGTAATGGATTGAACCCATTTGTGAGGTCCGAAGCTCCGAGTTCCGATACTAAATATAGGTACTATAAGCGGCGTTTAATAATTATGGACCAGAGATCTACGTAGAAGGGCTGTATAATACATAAATAATAAACCTTTGTGCAATAATTTACAGCGTTTTCCTCTCCCCTTTAATCAGCGTGGGAAGAGCACAGGTTTTTGAGTTTCGTTCTTGTTCCAAACTTTCTTCTCCGGTATCGTTCCAACTGTTTCGGAAATGACTGTTTCTACACGAGCTTCTTCGCTCTGGAACTACTCAATTACCCTTAAACTGTGGGGTGACGATGAAACAATACGTTGAAAAACTTGTTGTTTCACCCTTCACAATAATTATTCGATCGAGGCCGGTTCTCAAGAGAGGTGATATCCATTCTTTTCTGTGCCATTTTCACCGTATCATTTTTCCCTGTGCCATTTTTTCTTGTTCCATTTTTCCCGTGAATCCCTGGAACTTGATGTCAAATGGGGCTCCAAACATGAAAAGCTCAAGGTAGAGCGCAGCAAATAAGGACCCTACTGATTTGCTCTTCTTTTGTTGAATATAAGGGCAGTCGTGACAGACTCGAGTTGTTTTAGTTATTTTGCCGATTTGTATGTGTGTGTGTTTCTTTATTATAATAATTTATTTAATCTTTATATATAATTCCGAACGGTCTTTGAAATTGTGAAGAACTTCGCGGTCCGATTTTAGTGTTAGACGGCTCATTCGAATCAGCACGGCCCCAAGTTTGTTGCAAAAGTGTCGCCGTTCGTCTCTATACCCGCCTTGATCGTGTTCTAGGCGGTCCTTATCAACGAGAGTTGTTTATTAGGCTGTGGCAGTAACAACAGTTGCCATCAATTCACGGTAAGTAAGAAACGTAGTGTAGTTACTAACATCTAGGAGAGTTATTTCTGAACGAAGAAATTGAAACTGAAGATTTTAGCGGACTTCATATATAATTCCGAACGGTCTTTAAATCTTGATCGTGTTCTAGATTAGGGCTTTCCAAGCCCTAACAGGCCTCTAGTAATAAAATAATTCCTACCCGCAGCGAACAGTGTTTCGATCCCTGGGTTTTGGAAAAAAGTTTGAAATCACGAAAATCGATAGGTAGTAATGCATATTTTGGTTCTATTACCCTATCTAATAGTGGAAACTAAGAAAAATATGAAAAAATAGAGAAAAAAAATCATTTTGAGGCCTAATCCTTTCATTTATGAAGTTATCTAAAAGTAATAATAAGGTTATTTTGATCTAATGGATGGTTATTTTGTATTAATGTCATCAAAACCCACAGTACGGTACCAGTATGGAACCAGCATACTGTTGATCTTGGAGGACTGGAGGGGTGTCAAGAAGCGTGTAGCACAGACATTATCGTCGATCTGCCCGTGCGTCCTCGTCTCCCAAAGGGTCCTGGCGCAGGCTGGGGGCAGTTGCGAGCAGCTAAGCCCCATCTGGTGTGGTACCAATGTATTGTGGGCCAAAAGTTCTATCGTCTGCTCCTATCTTTCTCTCAAGAGCTCAGATTTGGTAGGTAATTTTTCCTTGATTATGAAAAAATGATCGCCACTTCCCAGGGTTCATTGGAAATTGGAATTTCCAATAGGAACTACAGTTTTCATCCTACCCTAGTTTTGCATGATGGATTCCGCCCATCATTCCTAGTTCACATTCTTAAAATATGGTATGAAAGAGGTACCTTATTGGATGTCATACTAAAGGGTGGAAGGGTAGTAAAAAACAAAAACTAACCTAACAACTCTTTCCACTATTGAAGTTCATGGGGTATAGGTTGTTCAGCCTGTAAAACCTATGTGTGATTGCAAATTTTTATATGTTATCTAAGATTTCTTCATATCAGTAATGCTGCAATTTGGAAAGAAGCCTCTTTGGAACTGCTGTGATACAGTTATTATTCATGGGGGCAGATTTGCTGAGACTAATTTCTGTTATCTATATTTATAAAATCGTCTGGCATACTTTTTAAAATCGTCATTTAAAAAGTATGTCTATCTGTAAATTGATTAGAATCATAAAATTTTGCGTTTCTTTTACGTTCCATGCTTTTTGTAGACGATTGGTACCATTTTCTCAATTTTTCCCTGTCTGTCTGTCCGTATGTTTGTCCGCTTTCCACGGTTATCCTGGTCATTGGACAACTAATATGAGTGAGAAAAATTGCTGTATCACACCAACTTGAATTAAAGGCTAATTGAAATTTTTAAAATTTGAGCCAGAGAGGGTGTTTTAGGGGAGGGGAGGGGGTGAAATGGGGTATCTAGGACACCATTGGAAGTAGCACGTATCAATAAGGAAAATTTTGCCAACTCAATTTTATATATTATACACCTTAACATAAACTACATAGAAATGAGTGAGTGAGTCTAATGATTAATGCAATCCGGACTGAATTAATATCACCCCATATGTCGCAGTGGCTGCAAGAACCTGAAAATATAATTCAACCATTATCACGTAAGTAGGTATGTAACTTTGAATAATAGCTCAGTGTACATCTTTCTGAAATGATGATAGGCAGTGAAACTCACCGATGTAATCAAAGGATATCCGATTGATATGAATCCACATGCGTTAAATTCAAGTGTGGGGCATCCCAAGACATACAATTTCAATCGTTCCTGGAAACAAATCGTCAATAAATGTAGTTTCAAAAAGTTTGGTGGGAATATCACAACAATAATTACCTATTTTACATGAACACGCGTTCTCAACTGAACTTGCTTCATATTCAGGTCATTTTAATTTTTTTGAAATATCAAAATTTAAATAAGCTATCATTCAAAGTTTAATTTTAATGTCTTCTTGATCTGTTATTGATTGCTATCAATTCCACCACTGATCAATAAAATGTTATTGTTGATAATAATTTTGGTAATTATAATTACATAACTAGCTGTGTATGCGTGCTACGCTTCGGGAAATTTATCGTAATTAGTTACATGCACCTCGTGCTATGTAGGTTGTCTTCTTACCTTGCCATTTTTACCCGGCAGTCCCAAAAAGGCATCGATTCAAATGTCAGCTATCAAGTTTCAATTTTTGCCTAATTCATTTTTTGACCAAGCGTTCCCTCGATATAACCAACTCAATGTAACTTTAGCTACGTTAAAACTATTCCTGACCAATAGTGCTGACGTTTAAGACGTTTTGAATATGTATTTTTGACATTTCGCGTCTTTACTTAGGCACATAAACGAAAAAAGCGTTAAGAAAAAGCGTTACGGTTGGTTTTCTGATGATTTCCTCTTTAAACCGAGTCTTTGCTAGTCAAATGGTACTTCGTCGTTTTTCATCCCACAAAATTCGTTGACCATTCGTTCGAAAGCTCTCGGTATATCCAACCATATTATGTTAACTACTGCGAAGTGCGTGGCCAGCAAGCTGACTTATGAGCATGGTTATTTGAACAATTGTGTACAATCAGGTGATCATATTCAATAATTGATATTGTGAACATGATTGCAACCGCTTGTTAATTTTTGATGATTTCATTGAGCTGGTGTTTCGGTGATTTGATTCATAGCAGGTGATCCGAATATTGCAAGAACGGTTTGGTATGTGAAGCGGTGGTTAAATCATTATAATAGGTGATTTCTATACTTTACACTCTAGGAAGCTTTAATTTTGTATGTAGCCTCTTTAGGACATTTACTTGACGATGCACAGGGTCCGGATCAGTTGAGTGGCTCTTAAAGCTAATTTCTATGCTTTATACTCTAGGAAGCTGTAATTTCGTATGTATGTAGCCCCTTTAGGACATTTACTTGACGATGCCCAGGGTCCGGATCAGCTGAGTGGCTCTTAGAGCTTGCATACGAGTCTGCAACTAAAGACATAAAATGTCCCAATGTGTTGAAGATCTATCTTTAACGAATTAAAACTGCTCAACCCACCAACACCGTTTTGGTATCGTTGAATTTTTTATCGAATTTATCAGTTTTATGTGGCCCCATCCCATCCACATTTGACGTGATACGAGACGTCCTCGAACAGTCAAGTCGAGTCACGAGACTTTGGACCCTGACTTGCTCCTTGGTTTGACTACCCACCGCGTGGCATTCCTAGTTCTCCAGCCGGCATGAGATTTTACATAGATCAGTTTTTTGCTTAAATCAGTGGTCTGGATGCTCGCTATGCTCGCATCTCAAAAATACATAGCATCAAGTAGTCAATCCATTAGTAAAAATTCAGGTCCAGACGTTTCAAGAATGTCTCGTGAAAAGTTCGACGCGTGTCAAAAAGTTGTTTACCAAGGCGACGTCTTCATGGAAAGCCGAGTGCTCGATGAAGGAGTAAATCTAGAGGATTGTAATATAGCCTAAAACCATCCCAGGAACTTGCTCGTAAATTTGCGTCCAGCCCCATGGAGATTGGCCCAACCCTTCGGATTTGGACGTTGTTAGATTTTACAAAAAAACTAACTAATTTTCTCTTTTATAATGTACCTATTGACTGTGCCCGCTCGCTTCGATCGCTCGTCCAATACATGAATGTGGGTCACAGTGTACCATCAGATAAATTTCTAGTCAATTGTGTCAGTACTGCCAGGGAAATAATCTCTACAATTTATTGTATTTACCGCACTCTGAGAGATACCGTTCCGAAATTGGGAATCTCAAGTTACATAGGAACAATATTCGCTGAAGAGCACACTCAGCTGATTAGAGAAGTTCCCAAATTGTTCACATTCACACCCATAGAAGCACCGTTCCAAAGTTCAGCATTTTTAGTGGAACAGGAACAAAATTATGTACAGAGCCCATTCAGCAAATCACCCACTAGGGGTAATATTACTCTCTACCTCAGCCGGAAGAGCCCCGTTCCAAATTTCAGCATTTCAAGTCAAATACTAACAAAATTACAAACGTCACGGCTAATTAAACTCATTCCTCAACTCGTAATACATATATATATATATATATATATATATATATATATATATATATATATATATATATATATATATATATATATATATATATATATATATATATATACTTTACCGTACCCATAGGTGTCCCGTTTCAAATTTTAGCGTCCCAAGTCGGAAATTAGGTTCATTGTTCACTACCAACGCTAGTTAGAATGAATGGTTCCTTAAGTCGTAAATACACTCTACGACACCCAAAGAGGTCCTGTTCCTAATTTCAACATCTTAAGTTAAACAGGATGAAAATAAGCTGTTGATTGAAGGATGAAAATAAGAGTTGACACAAATTCAGGTTGGTTTTTTGTTGTTGCAATTCTGCATTTTGTGTTTTAATCAAACTCTTTACTGATACTGGTCACCGTTGAAAATGTGAATATGAAATTCGACAGCCAGGCGCTGAATTGCTTTTTCACCAAACTTTTATTTTTTTTTTTCAATTAAACTTTGATTAAAATTATTGTTGCATGTCAAATTTCAGGAAATGTTGTGCAAAAACTGAAAATAGGAAAAAATCTAAAGTTGATTATATTGTTTTTGTTGCAAACTTACGTTTTACGTTTCAATCGAAGTAATTAGTAATGATTCAACCGAAATTTATGTTGGCATGACAAGGATGACATGTTGTATATGGCATTCTGGCTATCTTCAATTTCTGTTTAAATTTTCTAGAATCGGTCAATCTAGCCATTCAGTAACACAATAACAACCACACTTACAATTTTCTGCCCACTGCCTCAAGTCTAATATCCAACCCTCTAAGTCTAACCCTCCAAGGCGGCTGCTGCCAATGCATGAATCGCATTGCATATAGGTAACATCATATAATGTTATGCGGATTCTAGAATTTAACAGATATTAACATTAGCTGCAATTAACTAGTGTATGATAATAATGACACATGGACCTTCCTCACTTATGTGTAAAGTGGGATTCTTTGGTATAGCTGAATTGCGTACCCAACCTCAGCCAGCTCAACCGTTTTCCTTATTTTTCGTACCTTCATTGTATTCGCCTATAGTTGAGTGTATATCGTGTCTTCAAATTGATGTTGTACTTCGTATTCGTCATCTCTAGTTAACTATTATGTTAACAGCATCAAAATAGGTCCAAAACAGACAGGGAGGCTCACAACACAGTACTTTAGAAGGGATTGAAGTGCTAATTACCGTTGGATGCATAACTTGTAGCTGGAGATATGTAAATGAGCAAGTCAAGTTTGTGAGATGGTATGATTTTTAGGGCAATCCCTGTGTCTTTTGTATTGATGGCAAGGTGTATTTTGTATTGATCCCTGGCGTCTGTGGACAAGGTTCACTCTAAAATAATAAAAAACTAATACCATGGGGGGGGGGGGGGGGGGGGGGGGGGTCACAACATAAAGTGGAGGATGTTGTCAGTTTGATCTCCACAATTATATTTTAGGGATAGGTAAGCGTGAGATAAGAGTATGGTACCAAGACGCCTTTTAGCGAATTTTTGAAGAAAATTAAGCTATTGCTCTCGCCTCAAAATTTGTAGAATGTGAATTTTTGAAAAACATTTATGCAGAAATCCGTTTCAGGCTATTCTGAATCATATTCTGAAGTTTAACGCATTTTTTTATGTATGTATGTATATATGTATATACTAGCGTTCCCCCCGCGCGCGTTGCTGCGCCCAAATTAAATTTGTTTATTGATCGTAATTTTAAACTGTTATTAAGAGGTGATTGGATGGACGGAAGCTTAGCCTTTGGTTTCTGCCTTTGGTTTCTCCCTCCTCCTCATCCTCCTCCTCTCTCACTCCTCCTCCCTCCTCTTCCTCCCTCACTCCTCCTCCATCCTCCTCCTCTCTCCCTCCTCTTCCTCCTCCTCCTCCCTCACTCTTCCTCCTCCTCCTCCCTCCTCCTCCTCCTCCTCTCTCACTCCTCCTCCCTCCTCTTCCTCCTCCTCCTCCCTCACTCCTCCTCCTCCTCCTCCTCCTCCTCCCCCTCCCTCCTCTTCCTCCCTCATCCTCCTCCCTCCTCCTCCTCCTCCTCCTTCGGTCTTGGCTTGGGTAGTTAATTTTCTAAACAATAAATTTCTAAAACCTGACACTGCACCCTTTTATGTCCTCTGGGTCAGAGCCCTTTGAACGGATTTGCACCAAACTTTACAGGAACAATCCTTGAATCATGCCTAATAATACCTGAAAGTTTCATTACAATCTGTCGAGCGGTTTCGGAGTCTATAGGCAACATACATACATACATACATCCTCTTTTATAGATATAGATGTATATATGTATATATGTATGTGTCATTCCAGACGATAACTGTCCGTAGAATTGTGCTAGAAACTTCAAACAAATTTTAAAATGTTAAGGACACAAAACGAAAGTTCAAGTTCGTTGGCCAGCATGATCGGATTACATCTTCGGGTTGAAATTTTCAAAAATGTAGTCAAAAATTTCAAAATAGCCTGTTTTTTGCGATTTGTTGTGCGAAATAATTTTTTCAGCATACTAACATGTGGTATATTCGGAATCAGCGTAAAATTTCCTATAAGAATATGTATCAAGTTCTCAAAAATTTCGAAGTTGAAAAATCAGTCAAAAATCGAAATAATGCCGTTCGCTAGTTGTAAAAATCGGTAATATTTGCATGAAACATTGTCCAAATTCAGATTGAACTACTCTTATGGAAGTATCCCTGTATGACCAATCCTAGAACCATGCTGTTTAAAACGTAGGTAGTAGGTGCTTGTTAAAAAAAAAGAAAAAAAAAAGTAATCACAACTAATGAGTTTACTCTGTGAAATATTCCGTCCTCCGATTCTCTCGGTCGCTCTCTTTAATGTTTTACGCTCAACTGTTTTAGGACTTGATGTAACTTTAATACTGACTGTGGCTTAGAAAATATCAGCCATGAAATTATGAAGAAGTTCTATTTATGTACGTACTAGAACGCAGACCCAAGGCCTCGCTCCGCTCGGTCGTCAGTAACGTAAATTTCTAAGCCTCGCTCTGCTTGGCCAAATTCAACGTAGCGCACGTTTGCGCATGAGCAGAACAAAAGTGGCGGATGTTCTGGACGCAAAATTGAACGCAGAATCCGATTCCGGAATAAAAACGCTGCAAATTATTTCACAAAGGTTTATTATTAGCGAATTTTTGAAGAAAATTAAGCTATTGCTCTCGCCTCAAAATTTGTAGAATGTGAATTTTTGAAAAAAAATTATGCAGAAATCCGTTTCAGGCTATTCTGAATCATATTCCGAAGTTTAACGCATTTTTTTATGTATGTATGTATGTATGTATGTATGTATATATAGCATTTACAAGTCAAATTAACCTTTTTACAAGTCAAATTAACCATTTTACAAGTCAATTTAACCTTTTTACAAGTCAAATTAACCATTTTACAAGTCAATTTAACCTTTTTACAAGTCAAATTAACCTTTTTACAAGTCAATTTAACCTTTTTACAAGTCAATTTAACCTTTTTACAAATCAAAATAACCCCTTTACAAATCAAATTAAACCTCCTTGAGCAATGCGCGAAAATCGTTGAAGGGCAAAGAAATAGGAGTACGGGTGTCACTTTTTCATGAATTTTCTTGTGGCGTTTCAACTATAAGCAACACCGACTGTTCAAATTATGTTGTTGATGTACTTTTGAAACTTCCGACAGCTGCCGAAGGACACCCATTGGTATGACCTTTTTTTTTTTTTTTTCCGGGACTCATATTGTTGATAGACTTACTTTCGGAACTTTAAATAGGTATATATTGATTGACCTCTTTGCCTACCTACCTCATTTTTTTGTTGGAAAATGATGATATATTTTTGGTTGGAAAATCGATATTTTTGTTGATTGAGTTTTTGATGGAAAATTTTGATATATTTTTTGTTGGAAAAATGATATTTTCCAATTATTATTACACCTACTTTGTCGTGTTCAATGTATTCAGTTTCTTTTCTTTGCCCTTCAAAGATTTTTGTGCGTTGCTCAAGGAGGGTTATTTTGATTTGTAAAAGGGTTATTTTGATTTGTAAAAAGGTTAATTTGATTTGTAAAAGGGTTATTTTGATTTGTAAAAAGGTTAATTTGACTTGTAAAAAGGTTAAATTGACTTGTAAAACGGTTAAATTGACTTGTAAAAAGGTTAATTTGACTTGTAAAAAGGTTAATTTGACTTGTAAATGCTATATGTATGTATGTATGTGTCATTCCAGACGATAACTGTCCGTAGAATTGTGCTAGAAACTTCAAACAAATTTTAAAATGTTAAGGGCACAAAACGAAAGTTCAAGTTCGTTGGCCAGCTTGATCGGATTACATCTTCGGGTTGAAATTTTCAAAAATGTAGTCAAAAATTTCAAAATAGCCTGTTTTTTGCGATTTGTTGTTCGAAATAATTTTTTCAGCATACTAACATGTGGTATATTCGGAATCAGCGTAAAATTTCCTATAAGAATATGTATCAAGTGATCAAAAATTTCAAAGTTGAAAAATCAGTCAAAAATCGAAATAATGCCGTTCGCTGGTTGTAAAAATCGGTAATATTCTTCAAAAATTCGCTCATGGGGTCATGCTGCATGACTGGACTTTTTCTATCGTCAGCGGAAATGTGGTTCTAAAACTTAATTTGATATGGTTCTAACCTTTAGTCTGTATGAAACGGAGCTTTTTATATATGGATTACTGGATACTAACTCACTTCTTTATGTAGATGTGGATTAATCCTAACTATCCTGTATAACTCGATGTTGAACTCTTTGACCTTTGAAATAGAAAGAAATAACGAATCAGTGATGAAATAGCAACTGACTAATAACAACTAACTCATTACCCATTCACATGTAATTATGAACATTAGTCCAAACACGCTTTGATATAAAACAAAAACTGAGTGAAACTTCATGCAAATTACAGTAAAAACCCACCAAACCCATGCTGGGAATTTTTCACTAACTTCCGTTTAGTAAAACCCCACCAATCCCATGTTGGTTTTTTATTCTCAATTTGAGCCATAAAGTACTTAATGTCTCAGTAGGTAATTCGTTGATGTACGTTTCAAAATTTGTAGTAAAAAAAAAAAAAAAAAAAAATATATATATATATATATATATATATATATATATATATATATATATATATATATATATATATATATATATATATATATATATATATATATATATAATGAATAAATGAAATAAAATAAATACCTAAATTAAAGGAAGCAAAAATTTCAATCAAGCAGCTTGATTGTATGAGCATGTTTTGTGCCTAAATTATTGTATTAAGAACGAAAGAGAAGTGTGAAAGTAAAGATGAAAGTAGGTGAGTAGAGAAGCAGAAGATAAAATTGATTCGAAACAATCAGCTTATCGGCAGGGTCATAGCACTGAAACAACGCTAATTAGCATTTTGGATGATTTTAGACGAAAAACGGATAATGTGAACTTGATTATTATGGTGCAAATTGATTTTTCCCGTGCTTTTGTCTGATGATTTGCTAGCCATTTTCTAATCATTCAATTTCAATGTGAATGTGGCAACTTATATCTAGGCATTAAGACTACCCTTCATATGATAAAATCCATATAGTCTGGTGCAATATAGTCCAAACATCCTAGAGCTATTAAAAATCATATTGAGCATATTGAGTTGGGTTCGCGGGTCGCAAATCGAGGTAATTTTTGGTTTATTATTTCCAATAATAAGCCTATGTGATCGTATAGCAAAAAATTGTTATAACCCCCCCTCAAACTTTGTCACTTTACGTTTCAAGGTGCGTAGAATCCAAATTTGAAATGTCCGTCCGCCGTCCGCCTTCCGCCGTTCGCCGTCCGTCGTCCGCCGTCCGCCGTCCGGGCCATAAAAGGCCTTAGAATTGACTTAAAAAATCTGTTCTTTCGCACATAGACTCCACTTGGGGTCTAGTTGGTCCAAACTTCTCGCCAGCTCGATCGCTCCACTCTCATGGGTGCTTTGAGCCAAAAATAGGTGAAAAAGTGTCTTTTTTTCGTATATTTCAAGTTGTATAGAAATTGGAGATTTATGAGTGAAAAGAAAATGTTAGCTATTAATTTTATGGAAAAAAAGTATTCTAAATGATACTCTTCTATTCAAAAAGAAATTTTGGATTTTAGGCTATTTTTGACAATTTTATAGATTTTTTAAAACAAAATTTAATGAAGTTCAAGTTTTTAGCATAATTTCGTACATAAATTTTTGAATGTTCTATTTCATAGTTGATCAACTTTATTTGACCAACCTTATGCTAAAAAATATCAATTTAAAGATTCTTAGCCATTTTCAGTGATTTTGTCAGCACATTTTTTGAAATTTGACCAATTAAATGATATAAATATACAGTATAGGTAACACTTTTATGTGTTGGAAAGATGACTTGGTAATAAATTGTTTTGTTTATCAACTATATTAAAAAGCGTAAAATTGTGAGGTTCCGCTGCTGTAATGGATTGAACCCATTTGTGAGGTCCGAAGCTCCGAGTTCCGATACTAAGTATACTATAAGCGGCGTTTAATAATTATGGACCAGAGATCTACCTAGAAGGGCTGTCTAATACATAAATAATAAACCTTTGTGTAATAATTTGCAGAGTTTTTTATCACGGCTTCAATTTGTTTTGGTATCTTCATGTCTACTCGCGGTTGTTGACGGATCTCCGAGTTAGAGTGGGTGATTGAATTCACCATCATGTCATTTAATTTGGCTTGTTGCGCTATAAATTGTGCAATGATTTCATGATGTGGGGTTTCAATTGGTTCCAGTTCTTGGGCTTTTGTTGTTTCTTGGGTTATTTTAGGTGTGGTACCGGTAGGTTGTGCACCGGGTGGGGGGTGTTTGCATTGTTTTCATTTGTGCCAACATCTCGTTATGGGCTTTTTCATTCATCTCCAAGATTTCATCTCATTTTGTTTTGCCGCGCCTCGAGTTGTGGTTGAATCGCCGCCAGTATTTGTTTGACGGTTGGGGTTAAGTACCTCAGATTTACATTTTCTGCTAGCAAATATGGCTTTCCGCTCAGCGGGCAACTTATGGTACCAAATTGAAGTGGACAATTCCCGCGCAGTCTTCATCTAAATACATTTCACATCGCGTACACATAATCGCTCTGCTTTTGTACTCATAGTAGACATTCACGCCTAACTGGTTTACCTTTCCGATTCACAGACCGTTCGGGTCGCAGTTAATTCTGTTTTGTGCTGGAGGGAGTCGATTCTAGGATACTCTAGTGAGGGATTGTTTATTTTTTGGGGCTTACCGCTGTCCCACGTGTCTTCAACTTTTGTGGCTTGCTGCTGTTCTTCTCAGATTGTCAGGGCGATTGTACACCTTATTAACCATTGTATCATGTAGGTAGATGCCTAATTCTATGTAACTGGTCATTGGCCGTTCTAATAATAAATGAATATTCTAGACACAAATATAGCCAAATAGATCTGTATATTCAGGTCGTGGGATGTGGTGAGGTCTTTGGTTAGGCGGTTTGCAGGAAGGCAGTGGAAGCTCCTTTATTCGTATTTCAAGTTAGATTCTTGATTGAATGAGGAAATATAAATAAGTTTTGTTATGGGGGAGTAGTTGATCTTTTTATTAAATTATAGTTAGGTAGGGGTTCTGGGCAACTGTTTATGCTTGTTTCCCGCGTTCCACAGCATTTTTTTTACCTTGTTGCGAATCTTCTTATAACCAGCCAGATAATAATTATCATTTCCTTTACATATCATTTATATTTCTGGTCTCTTAATTTCATTTGAGTACGCATTTGTTTGCTTATCCAGGGAGCAGGAGGTCGGGTAGATTTTATTGTTTTGATTGGGTAACTTTTATCAAAAAGATCAAAAGTAATCTTATTGAACATGATTACTTTTGAATTGACGTCAGGTGCATCAAAAACTGGTTACCAATTAATTTGCCTAGTTTTTTCTACAAAAACATCTTTTTCTAATAAAGATTTGTCTCTGTATGTATCAAATCGTTGTTTGAGCATATCTAGCCTTATTTAGAACAAAATAAATAAGATCATGTCTCGATAGTCCAAGAGAACCCATCTGACCAAAAGACCCTAGCCCTATTACTAACCAAAATTAAGTCAAGGAGAGTAGCAATTGTTTAGTATGATGAGTGGTTGGCAGGGGTAGCTTTCTATATTGAACATATAGATAGGTGTTGCAAGAAATACTTTCTATAGAAACCTTGACCTGATGAATTAATATTACTCCCGAATTGAAATTGAATGAATTACTATTGCTCCCGAAAATTTGCTTATCTGATACTCAAATTGTACATGTCCGACGTGTAGGAAAATTTGATGTCCCTACTGGTTCCAAAGCTCCTAAATCTCGCTCGATTGTTGTCACAGTCTCCAAGCATTCAAAAATTTTCGATATTTTCGGGAGCAAGAGGAACTTGAAGAACTCGGGTTACATGATTAATTAAATGCAGCAGAAGAAGATTGTAAACAAACCTGGAAAATAGTAAATGAATTGATGGACAGAAATACAAATAAAGGGAACCCTAACCAAATAAGAAGTTTAAAAAATAATAACAGCTTAATAAACGGAGAAAATAATCCTAAAGAATGCGCAAATGTTTTAAATAAATATTTTTCAGAAACGGGTATGAAAATGACAGATTCGATAAAACAAGCTGGAAGGATTTATTAAAAAACAAAAACATTCAAAATTACGCAAGTTTTGAATTCCTTCCAAGAAATCACGCTAGAAGATGTAATCAAAGCGATAGACTCATTGAAAACCCATTGATTGGGAGTGATGGAATTGGAAATGAAGTGTACAAACGACTAAAAAATAAAATATGCAAGCCAATTAGATTTTTAATAAATGCTAGTTTTGAAAATGGGATATTTCCGGATAATTTAAAAACTGCAATTGTCATTCCTCTATTCAAGAAAGGCGAACGAGAACTTTACCCAAATGACAGGCCAATATCTCTAGTAAATTCCCTTGCTAAGATTGTAGAAAAATGCGTAAAAGCTCAATTAATTGAATTCATTGATAGAAACAACATTCTTGTTGATACTCAGATCGGTTTCAGAAGGAAAAAGTGTAGGTACCCAAGATGCTACGACTTTGCTAAATAATAAAATAGTTCAGGCTTTGGATGACAACAAAAAAGCGATTACAATATTTTTGGATATGGCAAAAGCTTTTGAAACTATTTCTCACGAAAGACTTTTCAAAAGAATAAAAAAATATGGAATCGATGGCAAGGCGTTAGAATGGATCCAGAGTTACCTAAAGGACCGAACACAAAGAGTTAGAGTGAACAACACTTTGAGCAATGAAATTCGTACAGGCAAATATTCAGTGCCACAAGGCACTGTACTTGGGCCTCTATTCTTTATATTATATATAAATGAAATGGCGAATTTGAAAATTCCAAGCGAAATAATAATCTTTGCAGATGATACCGTACTATTTACTAGCGCTGAATCATGGGAACTAGCATATAAGCAAGCTGAAATAAGCCTTCAAATAGTGTGGGCATGGCTATCCAGGAATAAGCTCACAGTAAACATTAAAAAAACTAACTATATTGCTTTTACCATCACAGCGAAAACCCAACCCATTAATATCCCTCTTAGATTACACCAACCTACATGTATCATAGAACGATGTGACAAATGTGACTGCATACAAAAACAAATAAAGACTAGATATTTAGGATTACTTTTTGATCAACATATGAAGTGGGAATCGCAAATTCATGAAACAAATAATAAAATTAGAAAATTGATTTACGTGTTTGCAAAGATCGCTAATGTGGTAAATGATAAGATCAAATGCTGTATTTATGATGCTTTGGCTAAATCTATTTTGTTATACTGTCTTCCTACTTGGAGTGGCGGATATAAAACAGCCTACAACCCTATAGTTATTTCTCAAAAAATGATTGTGAGGACAATTAATAGGGAGGGCTACTCAGCTCCTTCTGAACCCATTTTTAAAAAACTAAAAATACTCCCGTTTAGAAAACTTGTTAAAGTAAGCCAAATAACTGAAATTATTAAAAAAAAGCAATTTAGGCTCCCTAAACACGAACTACCAACTAGGAGCAAAGATGTTGCTATGCTTGCACTTCCTTTTCAACGGACCACTCTGGCTCAAATGAACTATTTATATAAGGGTGCAACAAATTTCAATGAGCTACCTAAAAAGATAAGGAAAAAAATCTTGGAGGGGAAGGTAAAACGAATTTACTCGTTCCTACACGAAATCTATTCATAAGCAGAATAATAATATTTAGCAATAAGAATGTAATATTTAATAAATAAAAATAAGAAGATAAATGATATGTAAATAATAATAAGAACTAGTATTTTAAATCAATTTTTGTAAATTTATAGATACTTAGAAAAGACTTTCTGGACTCTAGACCCCGCCACGAGCTTTATGCTCATATGGGGCTATAATTTCCAATAAATAAAGTTGTGTGAATTTATCCTATTTTTACATGCAATATCATAATTTCATTTTTTAATTTATTGTAATGAAGAATATGGAAATAAATTTAATTAAAAAGAAAAAAAAAAAAAAATGATTACAGAGGATCTAACTTTTCTGCGAAGGAAAGTTTTGCATGCTGCATTCGATATGTTTGGCAACAGGAACGTCTGGACCAGTGAGGGTGTGATTAGATGGAAGTATAAGGGCAGGGTATATTCCTTCATCTTTTACCGAATTCCGAGAGAAGACGAAGGATGTGAACCCAACAACGAACAGATCCCGATCTTCATCTTTGTCCAATTCAAGCTTTCACAGCGCCAATTAAGGTATTCTGCAGATCCCTACGTGCATATGTTTTTAGACTTAGGTACATTCAATCAAGTAGGTATGTTTTTGTTATACACTCTTACATCTATCCTGTTTTATTCTGAGCCCAATTTTGAAATAAAAATATGGACGGTCTTGTCGATTCCATCTTGCCCACTGACCATTCTAAAGAACCACCTGCGGTTTTGCCTCTATGCAGCAACGTTTCAGCTTCTATTTCCACTATGATGAATAGGCACAAATGGTCACTTACCATCTGCCATTTTAATGCTCACAGTATAATTCAGCTCATTGATGACGTTAAGTACTATTTAGGTACACCAATTCCTCGTGCTTCGGCAATTTCTGAATCTTGGTTGAACTCATCGTTGAAAAATACCATGGTTGATCTTCCTGGGTACAGGATATTTCGAAATGACCGTTTTAGGAAAAGAAGTGGAGGAGTTATGTTTCAAGTCCTAAAGAACATTAACGCCAAGGTCATTCTACAAAGTGACCGCGATTGAATAATTGAATACTTATTTCTAGAGATTCACTTAATGGGTAATATAATTTTGCTGGGGGTGGTGTACAAGCCTCCTCAACCACTCTGTGACTTCAATATTCTTGAATCGTCCCTTTCATCGCTGATCTGTGAGTATCAACATGTTGTCATTACTGGGGATTTCAATACTAACTTATTGAAACCGAGTAGCAATTCATCAAAATTACTTGATATACTTACATCATTTAATCTAAGAGTCTTGAATTCAGGCCCCACACACTACCAAGGTGAGTCAAAATCGTTGATTGATTTATGTATTGTGAATAAATCAACCCATGTGCACTACCAAGGGTTTTGAAACACCTGGGGTCAGCCGGCATGCGATGCTTCTTTCTTGTTTACGTTTAACATATAATAAAAAACATTCCCCCATTAATTTAATGTATCGTGACTTTAATAAAATTGATAAAGAAAATCTTTTCAATGATGCTGTTCAAGTGGATTGGAATCCTTTGTATTCAATGATAGCAATTGATGAGAAGGTTGATTATTTCAATTCAAATATAATAACTCTAATGGATAAACACGCTCCTTCCAAGTCAAGAACCAAACATCCTCTCACCAACTGGTTCACTCCTAAAGTTGCTTCTACAAAAAAGAAGTGCACCCTTGAAGCCAAACGAGTAGTGGCATTCAGGGAGCTAGATTCTAATTTGCCCTCCAGACAGTTATGGAGGAATGTGCGCAGGATGGGAATGGCAAAATGTGTGGATCCAGATATTACAAATGTAAACATAAATTTGCTCAATAGTTATTTTACTAGCCCACCCAGTGACCCTCCATAATTTATACTTGAAAATCCTGCTCCGGATGGAGAGGCTCAAACTTTTTCATTTGCAAATGTAGATGAGGACATGGTCTTCACGGCTGTGAACTCAGTTGAATCTGATGCTTGTGGATCTGACAACATTCCAAGAAAATTTTTAATACTGTTACTGCCCTTCATATTAACCCATCTCACTCATATATTCAATCATCTTCTTACAACATCAGTTTTCCCATCAACTTGGAAGTTGGCATTTGTGAGCTACCCAAAGCTAGTTCCCCAAAATCCTTCTGCGAATATCGCCCTACTAGTATATTACCATTTCTAAGTAAAGTTTTCGAATTAATCATGCACAAGCAAATGTCAACTTTTCTCTCACAAAATAATCTCTTATGCAAATTTCAATTAGGTTTTAGAAGATTTTACAGCTGTGAATCTGCTTTGCTCAAGGTCACCAATGATATTCAGCGGGGTTTTGAGCGATCTGAATGCACATTACAAGTATTTCTGGACTTCAAGAATGCCTTTGGGTCTGTAAACCACCTTATACTCATCAACAAGCTTTCAACTGTATTAAATTCTCATCTTCATCTTGTCACCTTATATCCTCTTACCTATACGGCCGTTGTCAGCGGGTTCGATCTGGCTCTTTGTTATCAAACCCTTGTAACTTGGTGACAGGAATTCACCAAGGAACGGTTTTGGGGCCTATGTTGTTCTCACTCTTTGTGAATGATTTGCCTGACGTTCTCAAGTCATGTTTCTGCCACTCATTTGCTGACGACTTCCAGATCTATTTGAATAGTCCTTCAGGTGACGGTCTAGTTGAATCCAATAGCAAAGTAAACACTGACCTGGGAGAAGTTGGCAGATGGGCTCGTGGTAATGGTATTGCGCTCAACCCTGCTAAGACACAATGCATCATTTTTAGTAAGTCACCAATCAGTCACAACTCAGTCCCTCCTGAGTTGAGGGAGTCGTCGTGCCCTTTTCTTCTTCGGTGATTAACTTGGGGGTGAAATTTAGTTCTGACCTCAGTTGGAAGGCGCATGTTCAGCAAATCTGTGGGCGGGTTTATGGAGCTCTGTACTCCCATCGGAGATTGTCACATTTCACTCCAGCTAGGCTCAAGAGAAATCTAATTGTTTCTCTCATTATGCCTTTCTTCACCTACTGTGATTCAGTTTATAGTGCCTGCTCCAGATGCTTGGAAGTTGCCTATAATTCCTGCATCAGATATGCCTTCAGTCTCAAGAAGTGTGACCATATAACACCTTTTAAAACAAATCTGGTGGGTCTTAACCTATTTGAATATTTTAAATTTCATCTGCTTTCCTTAATTTTCAAAATCATGCATGATTAATCCCCCGTCTACCTACGAGAGCTTTTTACCCGGACATTGTCAAAGATCGTGTGCACTCCGGATACCAACACATGCAAATAAGTCTTTTAACCAACCGTTTTCGGTCGTGGGCGCGAGGCTATGGAATAGCCTCCCTGTCAAGATTAGATCCATCCCTCTTCTCGGCCGATTCAGGAGCGTAGTAATCAAATACATGAAAACGTAATACGAAACCTTTTGTCAAACCAGATCCCCTTTTACTTGAGTTTTTTTTTGCCCCTCCTTATTTTTCATTAATTTTTGTTTTATTAAAAAAAAATAAAAAAAAAAAAAAAAAAAAAAAAATAAAATAAAAAAAAAATAAAAAAAAAAAAATAATAATTTACACTTGGTTTTATTACCTGCTTTTAGTTTAGTTTATATACTTTGTTTTACTGTTGTCATAATATGACAAAATGTTGACATAATATGCTTTATGTTTATGAATGCTTTATGTTTGTGACCCATGTCATTCTATGTACGGTATGAGGGACTGATTGTCCTATGTAAAATAAAGATTATTCTATTCTATTCTATTACCAGCTAAATTGCTGTTAAAATCCCCCGAGAGTTAAATCAGTAAGGATGCAACGTCAGTTTTCAGATTCAGAATCAGAATCATATATATTTGTCAAAACATGCTATTATGTAGGAAGATCGTCAAAGCAAACATTGTTGTACAAAGCAAATCAGCATTCATGTAGCCAATAAAAGAGGGGGAAAAACAGATTGATTAAAACAATAATAATAAAATAAAACAAAAGAGTGTAGGCAGGTCATTAACCCGCCTAAAAGGCGGCTCGGCCGGGGCTTCCCGACCGAGCCCGGACCCGACCCACCATGGCGGCCTCCCGGGGGGGCGCGCCCACCTATTTCTTAGTAAGCACCCCTTGCTACGAAAAAAACACCAGGCGAGACCGCCCACGAGCCGATCGAGAGCCCCGAACCCAAATAATTTGCTCGCTATAACTATAAAGCCATACACTCAATAAATTACAATCACACTAAAAACAATAACTCATACAACTTATATAAATCTAAAAAAAATAAAAATATTCAACAGTTAACAAGTTATCACAGTCTCATAATAAATATCTAAAAAGCTAACTCGAGTACTTTTATAAAATTCCTCGGTTGCTGACAAAAAATTAACAATGGCTACATGATAAAAACTATTTGAAGGTGAATAAGTGGAGTAAAACGTCCCACTAGTCAAAAAAATAAATATATATTGCTTGATTTTTGTTTGCATGAAAAAATTACTACTATTTAAAAATGGCACATTTCATCTTGAAAAAATCACTGGTGTGGTATAGTTCTTGCTTAATGAGTTCGTGTTGTATGGTGCGCTTGAAAAGTTTGAAAGAGAGCTCTTTAGTCTCCTCGTTAAGCAGATTGAACATACGGGACCCAATTTGGTAGGGGTTTGAAATCATTGAAGAATTTAGTCTAACTTGCGGGGGACGGAGGTTTTTGCGGGATCTGGTGAAATGATTGTGATTAGCCGTGCCATCGGAAAAAACATCCAAATTCTTCTTCACAAGCAACAAACAATTGAGCGCATAGATGCTAGGAAGTGTCAGAATCCCAAGTTCTTTAAAATGTCCTCGACAACTTTCATTCCATCCAAGCTTGAGGACAGTACGGATGGCTCTTTTCTGTAATTTAAAAATGACCTCCGCATGACTGGAATTGCCCCACAACACCACACAGTAAGAAATACGGCTTGCGAAACATGCGTGATACACCATAAGCAGAACCTCAGATGACACAGAGTAAGCGAGTCGGCGAAGAAGGAAATTGCAGGATGCAAGCTTTGAAGAAAGCATGTCAATATGGCTGTGCCAGGACAATCTATTGTCCACTGAGACTCCCAACACGTTCACAGTATCATCAAGGCGACCATTTAGCTTGAATGACAATTTTTGCGTTTTAGTATTGTTTAGAATCAAAGCATTTGTGCACCATTTATTTGAATCTAAGAAGCGAAAAATAGTTATTGGTGTGGTCTACCGCCCCCTAAAAGCTAAGAGTCTTCGAAAATGTGTGCACTTCCTGCGTCATTTTTTATTCTCATGTTTACTTTGTTACTTCCAGCGTGTAATTTTTGGAGACGGAAACCGTCGTATAATGACGTAGTTCAAATAATGTGGTTTATTAGCGATTTTCTTTCGAAAATGAAGCTTTCTGGAATAGCTCCAACAAATTTAAAATTTAAATTATCGACAGCTTTCAGCATTAAAATCCGTGCATTTGCAGTGCACACATTTTCGAAGACTCTTAGCTTTTAGGGGGCGGTAGACCACACCAATAACTATTTTTCGCTTCTTAGATTCAAGCTCAACAAACATGTATTTTGGCTTTTGTGAGTATACAGATTGAGACTTATGAAGTAGAAGAAAACCGAGAGAGTTATTAATGTAAGGGGCCACTCCTCCTAACTCTTTCATCAGTCCTAAGAAAGTGGAAATTTGGTAAAGCAAATAAAGACGGGTTTAGCTCTGGTTTGAAAAATGTTTCAGAGTGGCAATTACGTCAACATCACCCACATTTCAAAATTTCACTGAATCCACTCCAATATGATGGAATATCTAGCCGTTCAGCGTTAAGGTGATCAAAACGAATTAACTTCTAACTTGGGTTTGTTAGCTTCCCGAGATTATCATTAATTTACGTCAAAGATCACGTAATAGAGAAAAATAAATAAGCGATTGAGCATTAGTAAACATTCCAACCCAAACTACAACTCAAAAAGTAAATTGCAATGACATTTAACCTAAGTAAAATAATGAAGCCTCTCACATAATAGTGAATGAATAAAAGAAGTGTTCTGCAGATGTAAGTCTTAATCAAAAAGCAATATATTAGCAATAGCAATAAATTAAGCAAGTAAGTATTATATGATTAAACCAATTATTTCATGTATAGTTGACACTACTTGGTACTCTGACGTGGCGCACGAGAATTTTCAAGGTCGCGAAGAGTTCAGCCGATACCACATGAATCGGAAGCTCCGTATGTCTGATTTTTGAAGGAAGATGCGACCGTTTCTGACCCATACAAAACTGTAGCCGTTCAGTTTATAGTACTCTTCAGCAGTCTTAAGTAATTTTTGATTAGCATAAGTGAGAGTATAATTCACGTAGATTCGATTCGCTTCCCGCACAAGCTCGCTCAAAGACCTAATTGTAAGAGGGGTTTTCACAGCCTTAACTGCTTTAAAAAGCGCCATCTTATCAATTTTGCGAAGGAATTCTACGATGATGATTCTTGGTTGCTTAGCAACTTGGCTTGGCCGCAGCCTATAGCAATCGTCAATCATGTCATCAATAGTAACAAAACCAATGGCTCGATCGATTCTAAACACAATCTGCATAATATCCTCATTATTAGTTCGTGGAACTCCAAAGATTTTGATACTTTAAGTTAGTTTCTGCTGATCAATATAATTTAATTTCATCTCAATATCACATAGTTTTTTCGACATTGTCAGTTGATCATCAACGATTCGTTCAAGCGTTGAATTCAATGTATCAGCAAAAGTCTTTAGAGCAGTTATCGCATTCACATGCTCCTCAATGATATAAAAATACTTATTAAGGTTTGTTTTGATATCCTTGACTTCCTCCTGCACAACTGTTGTCTCCCGACGAACAGATACTTAAGCAATATTCATCGTCTTTAATCTCTTCCTATGCCTCAAGTAATTTCGCGAAACGGTCATTCATCAGGTCTACAGCCTTACCATCTTTGTTGACACTGCTATCATCGAGGAATGTCTGCGCAGAATCTCCAAGGTCACGAGACCTCCTCCTCTTCTTGCCACACGGATCTCAATATCACGAGTTCTTGCTTGATTTTGGAAATTAGTAGTCTTCCTTAGATAAGTTCACGAAATTCGTATGAAAAACATTCTCACAGATGACATTTTCAACCCAGTACGCATTGTGTGTGAAACCAAGGTCTCAAATACTACATTTTGCTGACATTATCTCAGAGTACACGTGAATTGAAAAGAGAAAGAGGGAGGGAGATGGTGATGGAGGGGGGGGGGGGGGGGGGGGGGGGAGGAGTCAAATGAACTCCTGAGTAGTAAATGAAAGAATGATATGCAATGACAGTTCTACTTACAATCTGTAGTTTTAAGACTCATGAGAAGACATAGCTCATATATTATTGTCAGCGTTTGACTGTCGCTTTTAACTCCTGCATCAGATTCATTTGTAATGTGCGAGGTAGAGAGCACATAAGCCCTTTCTATGGCTCCCTGATTGGCTGCGGCGTTGATGACCTTATGAAGATTGATTTGCTCTGCTTCATATTTAAATTCACCTTGGGAATCCGTCCGGGTTATCTTGATGGTCTGTTCATAAATACCAAATCTGAGAGATCCAGAAATCTTGCAATGCCTCAGCACTCCTCTTGCTTTGCAGCATCTAGTATAAGGGTGAGTGGTGTGCGACTATGGAACGCCCTTCCTAGGGCTGTCAGAGAATCACCCACCTACTCGGCCTTTCGGAGGCGATGTATGGCCCACTTTGCAGAGTCTTAGCAGCCTTTCTTTCCTTCCTTTTTTTTTATTATCTGTTAACTTCTTGATTTTACCTCATTTCCCTCTTCATTCGCCTCTTCTCATTATTATCTTCTTTATCTATTACTCCTTCTTCTCGATGATCTCTTCTCTATTCTCATTAATCTTTTCTTAAATAAAGATCGTAGTACCTCTCTTTCTTTTATTTTATTTTATTTTTAATTTAATTTTTTTTCTAGTTTGATTACTAATTTAAAAAAAATAACACCTGTTACTGTTTCGTTGTTACTTTTAGAAGTACGCTCGGTGGGACCCAGGTCCTTTGAACTTTTTGAAATAAATAAATAAATAAATAAATATTATCTCTAATAGGTACTTCATGTTCTGACAATGCGGCAAAATTTCTAACATAAAATACTAACCCACATGTTCAACTGGTTCTATGGGGGAAAAAACTGTTTCCATATTCTCATACAATACCCAGTTTCATTAGGCTCAAAATTACAGTCATTCATCCTGATTGTTATTTATCAATTACTTACCAACGTAACTACTCACTCACCTCATTTACCGTTTCATTGCAGAAATAAGTCATTTGGAAAAACATGACTATTGAGAATACAACATGGCATAAAAGAGCTCTTTTGTACTCTGGCTCAGGAGTGAACTCAAACACTTCATAGGTAGAGATGAAATAAGCATTGGTGAGTAGATATGAAAAAGCTTGGGAGCAGTTGAACAGCGTTTGGATCCCATACATTCGATTTGTGAGCTCAAGAGCATCGACTAGTTTCAAGTGTTGGTTTTCAGAAAATGAAATATTATTCTCGCTTGACAACCTGTAACGAATAAAATTGCAGATGTATGTACACAATGAATTATTAGTGTGTAGGTTCTTAAGTTGCAGTTCATTAAGCATCGCTTAATGTAGGTATATTTCAGTGGAAGAAAAAAAACCTATAGAGGATTAAATATTGCTTCGATTGAAATCGAGAAATCCCTAAATTGATTGATTCGTTGAAGAGTACCTAATCATACTTTTACCATCATTTTTCGAATGATCTGAATGTTTTGACCACTGATAACTTGTTAGTACAATAAATAATCTCTTATGCATCCTGTGTATTTTGAACACACCCTCGTTTTGGTACTTACTGTAAAAAGAATTTCACGCCATTTTCCAATTCTTCATGAGTCATCTGGTGTGTGGACCTACTCAATATATTTACTTCAGGAGAGAAATCGTATTCAATTTATTTATTTTAATTATTAAAACACTAGAGGCGTGTTAGGGCTTGGAAAGCCCTAATCAAGAACACGATCAAGATAAGCACAGAGACGAACGGCGACACTTGGGGCCGTCTAGCACTGAAATCGGTCCGCGAAGTTCTTCACAATTTCAAAGATCGTTCATAAATAACTCTCCTAGATGTTAGTAACTACACTACGTTTCTTACTTACCGTGGCAACTGTTACTGCCACAGCCTAATAAACAGAGAGTCTCCTTATCAAATTTCAACTTCCTAGAGTGAACAGGAAAGGATTTAGCTAACTCAGCTGATCAGAAAAGACCCCATCACTTCACTCGTCTCTTAATGTCCCAGAGAGTCTCCCTATCAAATTTCAACTTTCTACAGTTAACAGGAAAGAATTTAGCTCACTCAGCTGATCAGAAAAGACCCCATCACTTCACTCGTCTCTTCATGTCCCAGAGAGTCTCCCTATCAAATTTCAACTTCCTACAGTGAACAGGAAAGAATTTAGCTCACTCAGCTGATCAGAAAAG
Source organism: Adelphocoris suturalis (assembly GCA_030762985.1). Lineage (NCBI taxonomy): Eukaryota > Metazoa > Arthropoda > Insecta > Hemiptera > Miridae > Adelphocoris > Adelphocoris suturalis. The sequence goes on along the minus strand of CM061045.1, from coordinate 12,648,340 downwards.
ACCCCATCACTTCACTCGTCTCTTAATGTCCCAGAGAGTCTCCCTATCAAATTTCAACTTCCTACAGTTAACAGGAAAGAATTTAGCTCACTCAGCTGATCAGAAAAGACCCCATCACTTCACTCGTCTCTTAATGTTCCAGAGAGTTATCAAATTTCAACTTCCTACAGTGAACAGGAAAGAATTTAGCTCACTCAGCTGGTCAGAAAAGACCCCATCACTTCACTCGTCTCTTAATGTCTCAGAGAGTCTACCTATCAAATTTCAACTTTCTACAGTGAAAAGGAAAGAATTTAGCTCACTCAGCTGATCAGAAAAGACCCCATCACTACGTTTCTTACTTACCGACACCTGGGGCCGTGCTGATTCGGAATTATATATAAAGACCGTTCGGAATGATTTATAAAGTCCGCTAAGTTCTTCAGTTTCAATTTCTTCGTTCAGAAATAACTCTCCTAGATGTTAACAACTACACTACGTTTCTTACTTACCGTGAATTGATGGCAACTGTTTTACCGCCACACCCTAATAAACAACTCTCGTTGATAAGGACCGCCTAGAACACGATCAAGGCGGGTATAGAGACGAACGGCGACACTTTTGCAACAAACTTGGGGTCATGCTGATTCGAATGAGCCGTCTAACACTGAAATCGGACAACGAAGTTCTTCACAATTTCAAAGACCGTTCGGAATTATATATAAAGATACCACCAAGATCGAGGAGCTACTATTCAAGAGACCATTATCTTTGACTTTGACATGGATATGTCTATTGGCTGGCCTACGTGAGTGTAAAAATTAGTATTATAAAATACAACGGTTTTTTCTATTGACATGGATATGTCTACGTGAGTAGGAAAATAAGTACCTATAGAAAAATGCAACGGTCTTTTTCTTTTTCTATTGATTTTCACGTACAACCAAGTTTAACTCCATTAGTTTTCATAGCAGGAAAATCGTTCGCCAGTTTTTGGAATGCTCTCATTTTATCACAACAACTCATGATCCCTAAGCCATTGTAATGTCAAGAAAAGCTGATTTATTACGCAAAGTCATAAACTAATATTGCTGAATAACCATGATGAACTAATAATGTGAAAAAAATTTAAAGTACCGGTCGGGAAAAGTACATGTGTTGTATGAAATTTCTCCCTTGATGGGAAAAACAAAAGATCATGGATATGTCTAGTACCTACTGCTTACCAGTTGGTACCTACTACTCAATTGTATATCAACCATGTAGTGCCTTCATTTCACAAGATTATTCCATTATGGTTACAAAACAATATTAGTTTTTTTTAACTTAGAGTAATAAATCAGCATTCCTTGACACTACAATGGCTTAGAGGTCATGAAATGTCATGGTAAATTGAGAGCATTCCAAAAAGTGGCGAACGATTTCCCTACTATGAAAACTATGGGAGTTACTCTTCCCTAGTAACGCCTTGGTTGTACGTGAAAATCAATAGAAAATGTGCCGGTCGGGAAAAAAAGTGTCGGTCGGGAAAAACAGTTCCTTTGAGCCTGACGGCTAAAATTAAAAAACATGAATATGCTTTAGCCATACACGACTCACTCCTCGTCGATTCTCTGAACCCGACCCCCCATCGGCCTCTGAACTCTGTTTATCATTCTGCCATCAATCCTAAAACATGGAATCATGTTTTAGCTCCTCGCTCTCACTTTATTATAGAAATGATCACGACCATTGAGCTCTTGTGAGATGATGATCTCCTAATAGAAACTCGCGAGTAAACATTCACTTTATTATAGAAAGAGGCTAAAGAGGCTACATACGAGATTACAGCTTCCTATAGTGTAAAGTATAGAAATTACCTATTAAAATAATTTAACCACCGCTTCACAAATCTAACCGTTCTCGCAATATTCGGATCACCTGCTATGAATCACATAATCGAAACACCAGCTCAATGAAATCATCAAAAATTAACAAGCGGTTGCAATCATGTTCACAATATCAATAATTGAGAATGATCACCTGTGTGTAAACAATTATTCATATAACCATGCTCATAACTCAGCTTGTTGGCCACGCACTTCGCAGTAGTTAATATACCTAGTATGGTTGGATAAATCGAGAGCTTTCGAACGAATGGTCAACGAATTTTGTGGGATGAAAAACGACGAAGTATCATATCCCTAGCAACGACTCGGTTGTAAGCGGAAATCATCACAATTATTGGCGCTACTTTCGTTGCACTCTCGTGGGACATTTTTCGGTAGTTAGGTCACGGCTAAAGCATATTCATGCTAAAAAGTGTGAATGATGGTCGGTCGGGAAAAAAAAGTGTCGCGAAAAATTCCTTGACCCCCAGCCAAAAGACATATCCATGTCAAAAAGCACTAGGTACATGGTAGGTACACTATTGAGGTAAAACGGGGTAATAAGGGTCAGGGGGGTAATAGGGGTCAAAACTTCTACTCAGACGTAATTTTGAATTTGGGCGCCACTAGACAGATTTGGAAGAATGAAACTATTTGATTCGTCAGTAATGGTGGCCATGGATTAACGAAGTTTTTTTGTTTTTCAACATTGGTCTCCCTGTTTCACCATCGACGTTAACGTTACTGTTGTTATCAATAATTTTTGAAGGTTGTAAAACTTCGTTTGTATCTCGTCCGTTTCCCGCTGTGATATGTAGTCAATTTTACCGTAGCTTCTAAGAACTTCTAAGGTGACGATATCGAAGAAATATTAGTGTTTGATAGTAACTTGTTACCTAAATCATTTTTTATAGAGCTTGTGGACTGTGGTTCAACGGTTGCCGGGTAATAAGGGTCAACATAATAATCGTAATTATAAAGGGTCAGACGACAAATATATGTTTCCTACTGTGCCTGACATTGAAAATATTTCCTTTGATCAAATCGAGAAAGTTCTCAAAGTAGTTTCCGTAGTTAGGGGGCGATTTTCATTTGAAGCTTGAACTTCATCCCTTTTTTATTGTTTTTAAAATGTTGTAAGTCAACATAGTAGGTACTTTACGCCTTTTTTTGTGATTTTATTATACAGTAAAACAGGGATTTATCCCTAATTTTTTTATATAATGCTTCAAGTCTAGATTTTTATTCGTTTTTGAGCATGATAGAATAACAAGAAGAACAGCTTGATAAAATCAGGGTTGTAAACTTAAGTTCCTTGGAAATGTTAACGTTTAAAAAGTTCAAGTGTTCGAAAAGTCAAGTTAGAAAAAATAGTGGTCTCTTTTTTGTAATTTTTTAAAGTAAAAATGTGGGATTTTTACCCAATTTTCTTTCTTATTAGGAGTTAATGAGGCTGATTTTATAACCTACTGACTGAAAATAAATGTTTTAACAATTTACCGTTTTTTAAAAACTCAAATGATGGACCCTTGTTGCACAGGGAATGCGTTATCTAGGTTTTCTTCTGAAAACAAGTGTGTGACCCTTGTTACCCCAACTCGAGGGTAATAAGGGTCACACTATAAAAAAATATATATATCCCCCACCATTCATGGGGGGTCTAATGTTAGGTTATGGATTTTACTCTACAGCCCGAGACTCTGAGGGGGAAACAAAAAGAAATTTTTTAAATCATTGTTTATTGTTAGAAAATTTGAGGTAAAGTGTAAATTTGACCCTTATTACCCCGTTTTACGCAGTAGGTACCTGCATACTTGAAAGCAGTAGATAATAGACGATGCATAGACCTCTGATCAGCTGATGGCTCCTAAAGCTGATGCCTTCTTTTCACATTATTAGTTCATTATGGTTACATAGCAACATTTGTTTATAACCTAGCGTAATAAATCAGCATTCCTTGACACTACAATGGCTTAAGGCCGTATCACACTAGCATTTTTTCGGCATTTTTAATGCCTAAACGTGAATAAGATGAAGTGCTTTTTTCCAAGGTCAGCTTTTTCGACCATTGCGCAGCCTGGCGGAGCATTTTTAAACTCACTTGGGAAAATTAGAACACGTTCTAATTTTTTACCTCCACGCAAGGAAAATGCTAAACATAACCCTTGGGGCAGTGTTGCCAGGTTTCGGAGGGAGACCAGGGGACCTTTAGAGGGGAAAAACGGGGGACTTTCTCAAACAAAAAGGTCAACTTTCTGGGGTCCTTTTCACTGCTAGAAACACAGTTTAACCTCATACATACATATATATATATTCCGTACAGTGGCAGATTCTCAACAAACACATACTCACGCAGTTCATAATTGAATAATTTATTTCGGAAACCACCTAAGTGCGCTTTTTTCAACTTTTGGAAAACTAAAAAAGACTGTTTTGCAGCTTAAGCTTAAGAATAGGTAGTAGGGGGTAGGGGGCTTAGGGTAGGTAGGGGCTTATAGTATCCTTCAAATATTTTTTTATCAAATCAAGAACATGCTATTGGAATTATCTATTTCGTTAATTTTTTTTTTCTTCAAGTTTTTGAGTCATAAATTTTTGAAAATTTTGCACTTAGGTGGTTTCTGCAGTAAATCAATATGTAGAAATAGAGTCTCCAAATGAGACACTTTCATAATGCATGGAACTTCATTCCATGTAACCTAGACCACAAATAAGTTATAATACTTGTCCTGTTGTAAACTCCATGTTTATGAATCCAATAGGATAATATTTAGTTTCTGTTACTCAGGCTGGGCTCAATGTTCTATTTTCAGAGAATAAGGTAGAATTCATCCAACCCTCCACAGATGAAGTAATTACAACTGGGTCTTTTCAAAATAACTTCTGGTGGATTGAATTACCAATAATTTCTCCTCCTCCTGTCAAACGTACCTGGGTTCGATGTGCTAACCTTAAATTTAATAGGAAAAAGTCGGGTTTAGTGTACAATGCTTCTCAGAATCAGCCTTGCAGCCCCACTGACCCACCGGTTTCAGGCGCGGAACTTGATTTCATGGGAGGGAGCGATTTATTCAGTGGTCCCCATACTTTTGAGTTCGCGGGAGGGAGAGGTCCACTTACGATTCGGCCCGCTGGGGTCCCTGCAAGTCTGGGAGGGAGAAGTGCTGAGAAGCACAATCAAGATGACACTCTAGAATCAAACCTAAAGAACTCTGAAATTAATGACACTTTAGAATCGAACTTGAAGAACTTTGTAAAAACAACAAACAAAAAGTTAGCCTTCGGTGGTGCGTTGCAACAGCTCAGAGCCGAGTCGGAGTCAGAGCTGTCTGACTTTGACCTCTCTAGGTCGTCCGACCACCGTCAAGAGCCAGACCTGATTGACTTGAAAATTGATAAGAAGAACTTAGATATGAAGTATAGTTCAATGCTAGATTTCGATAGTCTGTAGCATACATGTGATAAGAATTTGATAAGAAAAACTTGGATATGAATTATAGTTCACTACTAAATTCCGATATTCTGTGGCATATACGTTTGAATCATGCATCAAAACAACATCTTGAAGCCTTTAAACTTTCAACCTTTTAACTGCCAAACCGTTTTGGACATGTCTTCCCCAGGTGCCGAATGGAAATATCAAGTGTAGGCTTTCCTTATGGGACAAATTGGGATCTTTACATTCAATAATGAATTTAACACATTATATATGTCATTATGTACTGAGACCGCCGGCGACCTTCATGGCACCTAAAGGCAATAAAGTACTCTGTGTGCCATGAGGGCGCCGGCGGTCTCACATATTTTTTGTGCAGGAAGTGAGGCCACCCGCGGTCTCATTGGCACCTATGGTAACCGCTTCTGAAACATGTTGCAAAACGGATACCACCCAGATCCCCAGTTGCTTGGGACCTAACAAAGCTAATAATTACTGGAGGATCCGAAAAAAATACTTTTCCGTGAATATACAGATGAAAATTTGTGAGGCAGCCGGCGGCTCTCATGGCACCTAGTGCTGGGTGTTGTGAGGTAGCCGGCGGCCCTCATGGCACTTGAAAGGTGAAGTTTCTCCCAAAACTGGAAAATCTTACAGTAACTAGTAAAATTATGAACTATGAGGATTGTCACCAGGCTAATACAATTAGGATTCCTATGTTATGATCTGTGGTGTGGATGATATGTGGCTATTCACGCTATGTGTTCGCGTATCCTTTGAAAAATAAGAAAGAGGTTCACATGGTACTCCGTAAATGCCTTCATGAAATAGGGCCAATAACTTCTCAAACAAAGAGTGTTTTCAAAATTAGATCTGATTGAAGTTTAGAATATCAAACTTTAGAAATGAAAAAGTTGTTTTCTGATGAGGGCATCATCTGGGACCCATGTCAACCACACACTCCTGTGTGTCAAGAAAGTAAACATAAGGTTCGAGTGAACTTGCTCTCAGCCAAAATGCCTTACGCATTCCAGGGGGGGGGGGGGGGGGGGGGGGGCACGCACTTAAATATTCAGTATTTGTGTATGATAATAGGCCTCATTCCTCAAACTTGATTAAAAGTCCTTTTGAGATAGTCAAGGGTTATCCGCCTACTCTTAAATACCTAAAACGATTCAGTTGTCTTGTACACAATGTGGATGTAAATAATATGTCAGTAAGAATAAATTTTCTCCAAATGCTAAAAAGGGATTCTTACTAGAATGTAATGAAACAGGGTTTGTTACTTTCTCATATCAACATAAAACTCTTGTAAATTAGGTCAAACAATTAATTTTTATCTGTTTTGGCATCAAAAGTAAGTAAGAGACACACTCAAGTATAAATAAGAGTGGTTTTTACTAGGCATTAAACGGAAAATAATTGGTCAAGTAGACTACACGCTTCAGTGCGCTTGGGCTACAGCGAGGGCGTTAGGGTTCTATCTGAAATAAACGGATTCTTTTCAAGGCTGTCAAATAGCGTTGGTGATCTGGAACATTGGTTATTTCGGCACTAAACGATGTATTCACCTCTGAAGTGAACAGTACCACCAAAACAACATTTTTTAAAATTTTTGTCGCTTAGGTGGTTTCTGAAATAAACGATTCAATTATTTTCGCTGTCTTGAGTCATAAGGATTTGACAAAATTATCAGATCAGACAGTTATATCTTGATAACTGATAATGGGGAACTGTTGTTGTTGTTGGTGACCGGTAACTATACTGACTGACTAGAAATGGTTGGTGATACTAATCTAGCAAATTTTACTTCATGCTTTCATTTTTCCGGGTAAAGGGGGGACCTTTCAATAAAAAGGGGGAAATATTTAGGTACCCCGGAGGCCTTCAGGGATCGGGTTACCGGCAGACTGAAAAGGGAAAATTCCCCTTTTTGGGGTACCATTGGCAACACTGCCTTGGGGAGGTAACAATTCAATGAAAAACCCCTAGTAGCCCTAACCTGACAGATTTAATAAAAATGCATACCGCCAGAATGCGCTGCTTTTGCACTTATTCCTCCTCAACATTCACAGCTGACCTTGGAAAAGAGCACTTTGCCTTCTTCACGTTTAGACATTAAAAACGCCGAAAAAATGCTAGTATGATACGGCCTTAATGAATCATGAGATGTGGTGATGTCCGCACCTGTAGCCGGTATTTTGTCACCTGTCATGGTTCATTTCGCATCTGTCATTTGAAATATGTATTAAAATGCTGCAAATTATTACACAAAGGTTTATTATTTCTGTATTAGATAGCCCTTCTACGCAGATCATTGGTCTATAATTATCAAGCCTATATATATCAAGTCTATATTGTCAAGCCCCATATATATCTAGTAAATGATCAGAACATGCGCATCGTACCTCCCAAAAGAGTTCACTTCTTAACAGCTCAGTACCCCGCAATTTTACGGTTTATAGTAGGTGAATGTTGAAAAAATTTATAAAAATGTCAAAACAACAAAACAAAAAACTTAGTAAAATGGCAGTTTGAAAAGGAAAGATATTAGTTTCAGAGGCCCCATCAGCTAATCAATGATCCTCCGAACCTCGTAATTGTTTTTGAGGTGTCCCGAACGAGCTCCATTAAATTTCAGCAACGTGAGTCCATTAGGAAAGAAATCAGCCTCGGAGGTTCAAAAGCTGATCAGAATAACACGAGAACTGAGAATATTACAGCAACATAAAATAATCAGGTGACTCAAAAAAAGTACAGTCATGCAGCATGATCCCATGAGCGAATTTTTGAAGAAATCTTCGACATTTCAGTCGCTATTGATCGTTTAGAGAAATTTTAGTTTATGATTTTGATAGAAAAACATGGAATCAAATTATTAAAAACAATTAGGAGGTACTCTTACTTTATTATTATTAAACTAATCTTGTAGATTTAAAGACAAATGTAGGTAAATATTCATAGATTTCGATGTCCAATGTGATCAGTATTGAGGGCAGTTGAAATCTTAACGGTATCCTATCAAGTCCTGAAACAGTTGAGCGTAAAACATTAAAGAGAGCGACCGAGAGAATCGGAGGACGGAATATTTCACAGAGTAAACTCAACGGGTGTGATTACATTTTTGAAGTTATACTTCTTTGCGCCCGTTAGACACTTTGGGATGGGATGTTGGTCGAGAAACCGCGTCACGCTGAATTTTAAGAACTATCGGAAGTAAGAACAAATTTTTAAGAACTATCGATTAATCGAGGAGGAGGAGGAGGAGGAGGAGGAGGAGGAGGAGGAGGAGGAGGGAGGCGGAGGAGGAGGAGTGAGGGAGGAGGAGGAGGAGGAGTAAGACCCTTTGGGATGGGATGTTGGTCGAGAAACCGCGTCACGCTGAAAAGTAAGAAAAGTAAGAAAAGTAAGAACAAATTTTTAAGAACTATCGATTAATCGAGGAGGAGGAGGAGGGAGGAGGAGGAGGGAGGAGGAGGAGGAGGAGGAGGGAGGAGGAGGAGGAGGGAGGCGGAGGAGGAGGAGTGAGGGAGGAGGAGGAGGAGGAGGAGGAGTTAGACCCTTTGGGATGGGATGTTGGTCGAGAAACCGCGTCACGCTGAAAAGTAAGAAAAGTAAGAAAAGTAAGAACAAATTTTTAAGAACTATCGATTCATAATATATAAATTATAATTAATAAATTATAATAAATTTATAGATTATTATTATAAATTTATAGATTATTATTATAAATTTATAAATATTATAATTATAAATTTATTATAAATTATTATAAATTTATAAATTTATAATTATTATAAATTATAAATTTATAATTTTTAAGAACAAATTTTTAAGAACAAATTTTTAAGAACTATCGATTCATAATATATAAATTATAATTAATAAATTATAATAAATTTATAGATTATTATTATAAATTTATAAATATTATAATTATAAATTTATTATAAATTATTATAAATTTATAAATTTATAATTTATAAATTATTATTCATAATTTATTTATTAATTATAAATTATGGCCACAGAAGTATAACTTCCACCGTGTGGTCCGACGCACACCGATTTTTTTTTTTTTTTTAACAAGCACCTACTACCTACGTTTTAAACAGCATGGTTCTAGGATTGGTTATACAGGGATACTTCCATAAGAGTAGTTCAATCTGAATTTGGACAATGTTTCATGAAAATATTACCGATTTTTACAACTAGCGAACGGCATTATTTCGATTCTTGACTGGTTTTTCAACTTTGAAATTTTTGAAAACTTGATACATATTCTTATAGGAAATTTTACGCTGATTCCAAATATACCACATGTTAGTATGCTGAAAAAATTATTTCGCACAACAAATTGCAAAAAACAGGCTATTTTGAAATTTTTGACTACATTTTTGAAAATTTCAACCCGAAGATGTAATCCGATCATGCTGGCCAACGAACTTGAACTTTCGTTTTGTGTCCTTAACATTTTAAAATTTGTTTGAAGTTTCTAGCACAATTCTACGGACAGTTATCGTCTGGAATGACACATACATACATACATACGTACATACATACATACATATATACATACATACATACATAAAAAAATGCCTGAAACGGATTTCTGCATAAAATTTTTTCAAAAATTCACGTTCTACAAATTTTGAGGCGAGAGCAATAGCTTAATTTTCTTCAACAATTCGCTAAAAATAACACTGAGACCACCGTGAAGTTTCAACGACCCTCTGCGCGCAAATTGAAATGATCCAGAACTTTATGATCAAATTCTACATATACATATCATAAAGCGTTAAATTCCAGGAATTACAAAACGAATTTCCATGAAGGAAATTTGGGATTCATTGCAATAGCTTAATTTCTTAGAAAATTGGCTTAAACGTTCCGACCTTGGTAGACTCAAAAGTAATTAACCTCCTGTTGTTGGGAAAGAATTAATAATTTAATTAAGATTAATTTTTAAGTATGTTTACTGTTGGAGCCAGTGGGGTAGCTGCTTGTAAGTAGGTACTCAGGAAGTCCCTACCTACATGTACCTATTACTGGTTATCCTAGGTGATCTGAATTAATTAATGTTGATAGGTAGTTTCGAAGGACCACCCCCTTTTTAATCTAGGGAGAACAGATATGTAAGAAAGTGATAAGAGAGTTCTGATGTGATAAGGTGATAAGAGCCAGTAAAAGTGGTAGACTTAAGCTTCGTTCTCAGTGCGCGTTCTGGGAGTTCGGAACGGTTCTGGGCAAGCGCAGTAGAGTTTTGTCGTTCGCAGTGCCAGAACGCCCAGTTCCGGAACGCCAAGAACGCCGAGTTCTGCGTTCGCAGTGTCTTCGGAACCCAGTTCCGAACGGTTCTGACAGTTCCCGTTTTTTTTCGGAACTGTGAGAACTCGAACGCAAGGACGTAGTTAACGCATGCGCATTTCACTATTTTTCGGATCTCGTGGAATAAACAACTTTTGTCTTCATCGACTTTATTCATTAAACAACCTTATATCGTTTTATTTCGCTTCATCGATCATAACAATTTCAGCTTCATTCTCTTTCTTTCATTTCATTCTCTTTCAGTCTCTATACGTTACCAAACTATTCTATAATTCGAAATGTCAACTAGCTCGTCAAGTTCAGATAGTGATAATTTCGACGATGGTGTTCCGTGGTTTGTAGACGATGAGGACGAGATCGAAGTTATAGTTGGATCTCGTCTACATCCAAGAAACTCAAATTTTTTTGAGAAAATCGTGCCAAGGTTTGACGACGAAGAGTTTGTTTACCACTTTAGAATAAGCCGTGGGCTCGCGGAAGAGTTAGCCCACCGTTTTCAGGCCAGCACCCTCTACCATCACCACTTCGGTCCTTATGGCAAGGTATGGCAAAAAAAAGTTCCAGTCATGCAGCATGATCGTACGAGCGAATCTCGTAAATTATCTTAGTACCTATATTACGTTAGGTACATAGTTTTGAAATTAGAACACTTTGAAATCGTAATAACCAACATTATGGCAACAAAATTCGTTCTAAATAATAATCTGCGACTCAAAAAAGATTTGGGAATTTTAGCTTTTTTGGGGAGCTTTTATCGATTTTCAGCAAATAATAATGAAATGTAAGTAGTAAAGGGATGTTTATCTCAATCCTAAGGATAGTTATCTTCTGGAATGAGTTGAGTGAGGTTACAAACAACACAGGTTATTCCACTTCCAAGTTCTGAAATCGTTCGCAGTGCAGAACGCGGTTCCACAAGTTCCGGAACTCCTCGGGACTCCCCGTCCCAGTTCTCATGAGTTCGAGAACTGTTAGAACGCGCACTGAGAACGAAGCTTTAGAAAAATAGGTAATATTTATTCAGAAATACCACATGCTGAAGAAGGTGCTGATAACAGGTAGAAATTGATAAGAAATTGGTGCTACCTCTCTACCTACTCTTAATAAAAGGCCACTGTGAAAAGATGAAGAGAGATTGTAAGATTGTTGCTTTAATGAAGTTATTGTTCTTATTTATACTGGTGAAGATGGAAGTCTATAAGATGAAAAGGTTACAGATGAAAGATCCTTGTTGTGTAGATACATGCGAAGGTGTGTGTCCCATATAGCAACAGGTTGCAGTGATGAAGAGGGGGGGTGCGGTTCATGCAAAATTGTATAGTTAATTACCCAACTTTCAAGAGATCTCAGAAGGGCGAGAGTATCCTTGTCCTTTACCTGGTGAAGGCTTGATTACCAGAAAGGAGAATAAATGTGATGTGGGATACAACGTCAGGAGCCAAGAACCCATCCAGGTTGATATGTTTCAGAGAAACCGGGTGCCAAAGCCGGTGTGGAGCATGCCCTGAGCGGTGAGGTACGAAGCGAACGATAAATACGATAAAGCTAGCACTAGCACTGATTGTTACTAGGTTGTGCAGTATAGGTGATTGCTACAACAGATCGCGACGTCGCGGATACGAGAAAACAAACAGGTACATTGGAGAATTAGACATTTTAAAGTTGAAAGTTGAAAGGCAAGAGGCAAAAACGAGAGGTCTGGTAGTTGGAGTAACACAAAGAAAATGACGATGGCAGCGGTGACGTCACGATTCAGCCAAAACCCAACTGAGGCACAATCACGCACTGATCACTTACGTTATTATTAAGTTGCACAGCATTGCATAATAATATAAAGAAAATATACATGCATTGGTATTTATGCATAAGAGCATTAGAAGAAAGATATTGAAGGAAACAACCATGCATAGAGAAGAGATACAATGGAAGTGAAGGGAGCACGTCAGACAATAGCCCGCCATACACGAGCAGATATCTGCGACAGATTTGGTCGCCCGATCTCATCTGACAGATATCGCTAACGATCTGGAGTGACCGATGAGATCGGTCGTTGCCCCTTAACACGAAAAACTTATCGGCCGATCTTTCATGCCCGAGATCTGTCACCTGACCAGTGCCCGATGTCATCTGTTCGTTCGTGGGATGAAATCTGACAGATTCAGGTCTGTCACCGACGTTCGTCTGGCAGACTCGAGTTATCGGTCGAATCCGAAATTTTTTCCAGATCGGTCACAGATTCCGTAAGTTGATGCCATGGGGTTAGTGACTGGTAAAAGCGTAAATTAGCGGCTTTTGCGGCGGGTATTTTTTTTAATTGCCCATAAAACGGCTAAGCCAAAAAAATACAAGTTTGGGAGAAGTCATGGGTTTCGTCGTAAGCAATGTTTTTGACGTTTTTGTTCATGTAGTCAACATGCTTCAACTGCCACAGACAAGGTCTGTCTCTATACATGTCGATCATCATTTCAATTAACTCGTTTGGCCACTCTTTTTTACCCATTTTTTGATACTGCACAAAAAAAACACCAATAGAAACTGATTTCTTTAGAGGAGAGATCTCACAGGGGAAAACACACGTGGACAACTGAACATCTTAACGTTAAGGGACGCTGCCCGATCCAATAGAACAGTTCTGTGTACCACAGACATCGCTTCCGAAAAGTCTGCAGGTTAAGGGGGACGCCCGACTACCATCTGCTAGATTTGAACTCTCGCAGATATCTCTGGTCGATTTTCACATCTTTCATCATTTTCTAACGCCCACTAACGCACAGATCTTTCCCACAGATATCGTTTAAAAACGCGATATCTGTCGCAGATATCTGCTCGTGTATGGGTGGCTATTGGCTCGAAAGTACAGGTATCCTTATACACCCATGCCTAATCAGTACCCACTTTGATAAGAATCAGTGATAAATACAATAATAATGGTTTTGTGCAGTTGGTGCTGTTTTCGTGAGTTTAGTGCAGTGCATTTAGGGTATTTTCTTCCTTTTTCCTGAAGTAAGTCGAAAATACGATTCAGGCGTAAACATTTACTGTTCAATAATTTAATAAATTAAATAATTGAAGTAGGTGGATCACCTACCTTAGTTTCACAAGCTCTATAGGATACAGAATTTCATTAAAATCGGTTCATTAGTCTCGGTGGTCCCCGTGTGTCAACCAATTTTTGTTATGCGCATGTACGATAGTCATTTCTCAATCAATCGCAATAAAACTCATAGGGCACTTTTCTGAAATGTATAACCAACTACCCTTCGAGTTTTAACAAAATTGGATACATAGATCGTAAGAAAACGACGTTATAAGAAGTTTTAGTTTGTGCTTGCTCACACGTCGTTATTGATTCGATTGCAATGGAATTTATAAGGGACCATCTAAAAGCTGATCCGCGCGGTTCCTGAAAATTTCATCAAAATTGACCTAAAATTGAGAATTCCCAGTGTTAGCGAATTTTTGAAGAAAATTAAGCTATTGCTCTCGCCTCAAAATTTGTAGAATGTGAATTTTTGAAAACATTTAATGCAGAAATCCGTTTCAGGCTATTCGGAATCATATTCTGAAGTTTAACGCATTTTTTTATGTATGTATGTATGTATATATGTATGTATGTATGTATGTATGTATGTATGTATGTGTCATTCCAGACGATAACTGTCCGTAGAATTGTGCTAGAAACTTCAAACAAATTTTAAAATGTTAAGGACACAAAACGAAAGTTCAAGTTCGTTGGCCAGCATGATCGGATTACATCTTCGGGTTGAAATTTTCAAAAATGTAGTCAAAAATTTCAAAATAGCCTGTTTTTTGCGATTTGTTGTGCGAAATAATTTTTTCAGCATACTAAAATGTGGTATATTCGGAATCAGCGTAAAATTTCCTATAAGAATATGTATCAAGTTTTCAAAAATTTCAAAGTTGAAAAATCAGTCAAAAATCGAAATAATGCCGTTTGCTAGTTGTAAAAATCGGTCAATAGCGACTGAAATGTCGAAGATTTCTTCAAAAATTCGCTCATGGGGTCATGTTGCATGACTGGACTTTTTTTGAATGTGAGTAGTCGTATTAGTGTCCCACACGGGGGTGGTGAGCCTCTCCACCTGTCCGACCGCCGCACAGTGGGACGAAATGCGATTCTGGCTGGACAAAAATATTTTATTGGCTATTCTTATAGGAAATTTCACGCTGATTCCGAATATACCATATGTTCTTATACCTAAAATAGCTCTTTAATGGATTTTTCTTGAAAAAACCTCGAATAAACACGTTTTTTGAAATATTTTCCCATTTTTCATCCTTAAGATGTACTGGAAACGTTTTTCGCTCAATGGAAAAGTTATATAGAATTAAATTCTGCGTCGATTCGTCACCAAGGAAAGTAAAACTTTTGGTAAAATAAGGAAGTTATCGAATTTCAAAGTTCTCCAAGACCGGAAAATACCATTTATTGCCGCATTAGAGGTGAAACTTGATATTCAATCGACTTTCACAAACAAGAAAAGTTGTAAACCATCAAATTCTGCAGCGATTGACTACCAATTTTTTCGAAAAACACCAATAATTAAGAGAGTTATGATGTTTCAAAGTTTTTGAAAACTCCTATTTTCCACTTTTTCACTATGCTGATTCCCAGGAACCTATCATCACCTCACCATTCCTTCATATATGCGTTCAACGACTATTATGGTACACCGTGAGACCAATTCCAGCTGCAAATATTTGCAATTAATCACAATACCCCCGTCAACGTTGTGAAAGTGTGCCAAAACTCTGGTATAATTGCTTCAAAGTCATAGGAACCCAAACGTAAGCTTCTTATTCATGCATGAAAATACGTCTGCCAAGTGGGTGTGGGTAATAGGTTCCTCGTATCCAGTACGTAAAATGTATAGATATTTTTTAATGTATAAAACATATGCCTATATTCGTATATACCAATGCCTACCTATGTACCTCCTATAAATTTCATAAAAATCGCTCCAAAGGTCCAAAACGTGAAATGCGAGTGGAAATTTTGATTTTAAAGGACAAAATTTTGCTTCCAAGTCTACCAAGGTAGCGGAAGCATTGTTTTCACTTTTCCAAAATCAAAATTTCCACTCGCATTTCACGTTTTGGACCTTCCTGAACATTTCTGGTTCCGTGTCTGTCTGTCTGTGTCCGCAAATCCTTGTAACGCGCGAAAATCCGAAACTATTGGACCGATTTTTATGAAATTTATAGGAGGTACATATGTAGGCAAAGGTATATACGAATATAGGCCTATGTTTTATACATTACAAAATATCTATACATTTTACGTATTGGATACGAGGAACCTATTACCCACACCCACTTGGCAGACGTATTTTCATGCATGAATAAGAAGCTTACGTTTGGGTTCCTATGACTTTGAAGCAATTATACCAGAGTTTTGGCACACTTTCACAACGTTGACGAGGGTATTGTGATTACTTGCAAATATTTGCAGCTGGAATGGGGCGATCTCAATGTCCATTTTGAGGATAATTCCAATATTATTTATAATAATCAAAAAAGGATTCTTCAGGGCATCTTAAGTGATTTCGGGTTGCATGTAACTGAAGTATGCTGATGTGTACTGAAGTAACCAGGAGACCCCAAGGTAAGCAGTCTGGTAGTGCTTCATGCCTAGACGTAATGATGACCAATTTCGACCAGCATTTATATGAGGCTAGTGTAAGTAGCCTTGGATTTTCTGACCATCAGGGGATTGAATTAAAAATCTTCAAGTACCCTCCATCTGCCTCATCAACCGTTTCCAACATTGGATCCTCGAAACCTGAAAACCTGATGGACCCTCAGTGAATTGTTCTCAGTGGTATCCTGGTTCTCCGTTTATGAGGCTTCATGCCTTGCTGATGCCAGCTCCATGTTTCTTTGCATTCGTGAAGATATACTGGATACAGCTTGCCCGTGGAAGTTCATTAGAGTGCTGCGGAATGGTTCGACGATAAAGCTCAGGTTCACGGCTTACTTAGAAGATCTCCGTGTTCGTTATTAAAACTTTCGGGAATTATCTCAGTCTACCATGAATGATGATTCTTCATTGCTGGCTAGAGACAGCAGAAACTTGTATAGAGGTGAGTTGAGCAGATGCAGTAGACTATTTAACGATAGCTCCATTCGATGCGAATTTCCTGAGTTTTCTCGAAAAGGCACCTAAACACAATGAAGAATTCAAGTTTCAGCTAACTTCGGTTGAGAAAGTATATGAGGTCATACTCTCTCTAAACAATTCCAAAGCTTCCGATTTCTATGGGTTTAATTCTGAAATTCCCAAGGCGGTTTCTGCTTTCATCGTCGAACCTTTCATCGTCGTACTTGATAAATTTATGTTTTTCAGTTAACAGCTTCCCTGATTGTTTAAAGATTTCAGTTGTTACCCCAATACCTAAAAAAGGGACGTGTCAATCCTATGGTGAGTTCAGACCCATTTCCAAGTTACCAATGTTTGTAAAGGTAATTGAGCACCTGATACTTGAGCGTGTTTCTGCTTATTTGGATGAGAAGGATATTCACCATCAATATCAATTTGGTTTTCAAAAGGGGAAAAGTACTTCCACAGCTGCTTCAACCTTGATCAGACGGACTCTTCAGTCCTTGGAGAATAAGCAGGCTACGTCTTTGAGTCTGTATGATATCTCCAAAGCTTTTGACTTGGTTCCGCATAACATTCTTTTGAAAAAGTTGGCTCACTATGGTTTTAGTCAAGACGCTCTAACTTTATTCTCTTCATACCTCGAAGGCTGGAAGCAGCTAGTTTCTTATAATGGTGAAGTTTCCTCCAAAATTAGCATTCCTTGTGGCGTGAAGCAGGGGTCCATGCCTTTTTGTGCTGTTCATCAACGATTGGCCTATCAGTTTGACGACGGTGATGTATACCTGTTTGCTGATGACATTTCCACTGTAATATCTGGATCTTCCTTCGATACTCTTCATAGTGATATCACTGTCGCCGACGAAGTTGTTAAGCAGTGGTGCTTAGCTAACTCTATGATACTAAATGAAGACAAAACCCAATCATTAGATCTCCGACTGAATGGAAGAACTGAGCAGCACGTTACCTTTTTGGGAGTTATAATTGACAATAGATTGTCGTGGCGTAATCACGTTGAACATCTTGTTCTCAAGCTCGCCTCGGTGCAGTTCATGCTGCGTCGTTTCTATCTTAAGTATCCCCCGCAACTCTCCTTTCCGTTTATTTTGCCTGTTTCATCAGTAGAGCTACGAAATTGTATTTTGCTCTGGGGAAACTCCTGTCATGCTGCCGAGGTTTTTAAGCTTCAAAAAAAGAGCAGTTCGAATTTTGAGGTGGCTGAATTGGAGTCAGAGCTGCCGTAGTCACTTTAGAGACCTCGGGATTCTGACAATTCCAAGCTACTATGTTCTGAATTCCGTTCTATTTGTTCGGGAGCGTACCGACTCAATTATAAGAGGTAGCGATATTCATCAGTATTCTATCAGAGGCAATAATAATTTACGCCCACCAGCTGCTCGCCTTACGACAACGTTGACAAGTGATCCGGTACAGATGGGGACTCGTCTTTTCAATTGCCTACCAGTACAAATTCAAATGCTTCCAGTTAAAAAGTTCAAAAGTACCTTGAACGAGCCCTGACTGAGATTGAACTTTATGAAGTGTCAAGTTTTTTTAATGTGAATTGGAGGAAATATGTACCTGACTAAATTAGTATATAAGTTTTACCTAAAGATTCTGTAACCATTTTTATTATATTTTTATTCGTGTCATGACTTAATTATCAGTGTATTGTTATATTTATTTTGTATTTATGTATTTTGTATACCTGACGTTTGTATTGCCTCATTTAGGCCTTTACAAAGGAAAATATCTATCTATCACCTCAGCGATGTAGAGGCCAAGACAACAAGCTGCGCTGGGGTTCAAATCCCGATTAAGCAACTTATTTTATTAAATTTATTACAAGAGATAATTTCATTTCAATTTTCATTATTTCTGCAATTGAGGAGCTCCTTATGGTATAAAATAATAAATCATTGAGCAATGCAATAGGTACTATGTTATTTAGTTTCCTATAAAAAAATCATTGTATTTTTTTTTACCTCTAGTACCTACGTACCTTTTTATGCTCCTTAAAATAAATCCTTTTCTAAAGTCGTCCACTTCGTACCTATCTAAACTCTTTACGAACTAAATACATCATAATAGTGCCCGTAATTGAGACCTATTTAGGTACCATTACTGTTACTTAGGTACCTTGAGAGTTTTGGAGATCTCGATTTTTCAACATTTCAACCCTATTCACTACCGTTTAGGGTTGATCAAAATTGATGCCACTGTTACTGGCATTGACCCCGGTCAATGGATGATTCTTGAGCCGAATTTCATAAAGCCTGGTCCTAAGCTTCGGACGGCAGATGGCGTACGGCGGACAGAAGGCTTATTTTTTTATATCTTTTTTTTTCATTCGATTTTGGATCCAGGCATCTAGAAACGTGAACCGAAAAATTCGGAGGGGGGGTCTGAATTTTTTTCTCGGTCGATTACAAAGGTTCATTATTGAAAATAGCACAACCGAAGAAACGTCGAGAGAAAAACATAGGTGGTAAGAATATCGGTGTTTGGAGGGAAAACATCGATGTTTTTTAGGCATTTTTACGCTAATAACCATTCCTGGGGGAAACTGTGACATTTTTAAACGTTGAAATTTTTTCATAGAATCTTTCATTGTTACTTTAGTGGTTTACTTGTAGGCAGTTTGCAAAATTCATGTTTTGCAAAATTCTATAGATTCATGCGTGAAGTACAATATGCTTACTTGCCTTACATTGAGCTCGGATATTTTAGACTTTCCAGCCTCGAGTAAGCAGCAAAACTGTAAATTTATAAAATAGCACAACGTAGTGAAGCACACCACACAAGCACTGTCAATTCTATGCGGTTGTTTTAAGTCGTTCATGTATGCGGGCCAATTTGAAGTTCGAACGAACTGATAATAATAAATTGTGCTAAACCCTATTCCACCAATTAGTACACTGATTGTGATCAGCCGATTGTTCTTGTGGACTCTCAACGTTTTGAAAACGACTTCAAAATCCCTTCTTCTGATAACAGACACTATCAAATGTAGGTAACATGTTGTCACTTTTGCGATGAACGACAGAGTCGGGAGAGCATGGCTAAGAACATCAAATTCAAAATTGTTCGAATGGAGACTGGCCAAATTTACTCTGTGGTACAATCCAATGCTGCTTAAAAAACAAAGGACGAGAACGGCATACACCGTGAGTATGTAAGAAAATTTGCCCCTTGAGTTGAATACGCAAAGACCGGAAAGTGTTGATACCATGTATAACGAATATTGCAAAATCATGACTGGCACGATACATTGATTAACATAATGGAATCAGCAACACCTAATCTCAAATAATTTTCTGGTGAAGAACATTATTCTTGAATTGGAGAATTCAAGATGTCTAATGAGATGCCTGTTCACAATTTCACATCACAATAAATTATAAATTGATCAATAAGCAATCGGTCCGATATGTCAGCTTATCAATGAAGAGTCAAGTTTTTTCAGATCGTTAGTATCATTTCGAGGAGCGGTGTTATCCAACTGATGGGTATTGGTTGTTATCGTTCATAGAAAAAGAGTTACGGTAATTGGTGAAGATAAATATTTCTTCTATTCGTTTGAACTATTCAGAGAAGTGTTTTACTTAAATTTCAATGCAAAATAATTTATATTAAAAAACGAATATGAAGAAATGAAATGCGGTGGGTAATACTTTCAAAACAGGACTGTCTACTTTATAAATTTCGTGCGATCTACTCAATTACCTATTTACTTAATTTGACAGTCCTAATTGCAAAGTAAATGGTCACCTTTACGGCTCCATGAGTCCCAACATAAATTTATTCGGCTTCTTGTAGTGTTTTCTGCGAGGTGTGCATGTTGTGCAAGAATGAATGAGATTTAATGTTATTAGTTTACAATATGAAATATGTGCCTAGGTTGATCAAGAATAATATTTTAGGCGAGATTTGATAATTGAATGAATAGTATATTTTTTGAATCCAGCGGGATCATTTGTAAGTATTATTTAAAACAAGAAATCATAACTGAAGATAATTAAACTCAAATCAAATATTGTGGTTTCTACAAGTGTGCATACCTAATACACTTTGATTTGTGCAGAGCTAGCGACTGTATTATTTGGCTGTTATTTAGATTGTAGAATTAATTTTCATTGCTTATTTCTACGCAGAGACGTCCCATTAGGGGGGGGGGGGGGGTAACCTACCCTCAACAATTTCAGTCAACCGACAAAAATCATCGCGTACTTACCTATAAGTACCTAGATATCGACTTACCAACTTTCAAATAAATTATGATTTATTTTGTACGGAACCCAAACTCGCTTGATTGTCCGCCCCTCAAATTCTACACTATCCATTTCTATTTTCTAATCCTCTAATTTTCATGCTTGGAAAATTTTCAACCCGTCAATTTGTTTGGATAGACTCGTTTGGTTCAGCGAATTTTCGTTTAAAATGAAGCTATCGCAATGGGTCCAAAAATTTTAAAATCACAATTGTCACCTTTTAGCGAATTTTTGATGAAAATTAAGCTATTGCTCTCGCCTCAAAATTTGTAGAATGTGAATTTTTGAAAACAATTTATGCAGAAATCCGTTTTAGGCTATTCTGAATCATATTCTGAAGTTTAACGCATTTTTTTAATGTATGTATGTATGTATGTATGTATGTATGTATGTATATATGTATGTATGTATGTGTCATTCCAGACGATAACTGTCCGTAGAATTGTGCTAGAAACTTCAAAAAAATTTAAAATGTTAAGGACACAAAACGAAAGTTCAAGTTCGTTGGCCAGCATGATCGGATTACATCTTCGATTGAAATTTTCGAAAATGTAGTCAAAAATTTCAAAATAGCCTGTTTTTTGCGATTTGTTGTGCGAAACTTTTTTCATGGAAATCCGTTTTGAGGCATTATGTAACGATTCTTGGATTATATATATATAAATATATAACTCGGCGCTTCGCGCCTCGCCCGGATCTTTTCTCTTTAGTACTGCGTAGAAAACGAGGATAATTTGCTATGCAATTCTTTGCCTGAAAAAATTTGTATATAAAAAAATGTTCAAGCCTGGCTAGGATTCGAACCCACGATGCGAAAAAAATTGATATAAGAAAATTTGGATATAGAAAAATTTGGATATAAAAAAATTTTCAAGCCTGGCTGGGATTCGAACCCACGCTCGCGCTTCCCGTCACGGACGATAGCAACGGTTGTACGTGAAAATCATCTTAAAAAAAGTTTGGGACATTACAAAAAAAATTATTGGGGGTCGGCCTAAGAATTGCATAGCAATTAATAGGTATATATATATATATTGTAACCTGTGCTCCGGAGGTAATGGTAGAGTGGTTGGCTGACAAGAACTGTATAACGCTACGTTACTATTGAATTAATATTGAAAATAGCAATACTAGATGTTACCATTAAGTACGTTACCTTGAGGGTGGTGGCGTGTCTTCCTCGACAGCTTCCTGTAGTAGTGCTGCCACCAAAAGCAGGCCTGAGCTCTCGGTATATGTTGCGGGAGCGAAGAGAACAAACCTGAACGTTATTGCAAATGTTACTATAAGTATTATATACGAGTAGAACTCGAACTGAAGGTTCGTTGCGATGTGCAATCGGAGTGTTAAGGCCTAGGACTGGTGTGGACTGTATATAAATGATTGAACCAAATTAATGGGAACGAACGAAATTGTATTAAATACTCAATTACAAAAAGGGATAGTTTCAGCACAGTAATGCAAATGTTCATAGAAGATGTCAAACTACACTGCTCAAAAACGGCGATGTGTGGAATCATGTTGGCGGCGGAGGGATACATTATTGTGGTTCTGCCTTTGCTCCACAGAATGCGTGGGGAGTCTCTCAAAGCCAGGTTTATTGTGCCAAGTGGTTTAAAAATGGAGCATTGCGTATGCGCGCGAAATTTTATTTTGTTGTGTTCTTTTACTTTATTTTTATTTATTAAACACAGGCATGTGCCCAATTACAATGTAAATCACATACCGTGAAATATCAGAACATAAATTCCGATGGCAAACTTATAGAATTAAAATTAATAAACTATATTCTTATCTTCAAACAAGAAACAAAAAATAGAAAAAATGATTATACTGTAAAGAGAAAGAAAACTTCAATCTAGTGTCCGCTTAAGTGCAACTAATGAATCAGAAAATAATCAAAACAACCGCTCGTTATGCGATTAAATATTTGAGCAGGAGGTAATTCGTTAGAGACGTAGGATTATAAAATGAAACATTACTTCAAGTACTATAGGGAGGTACATGAAAATCAAGCTTTTGGAGTAAATGGGAACAATCAATTTTATTGTGAAATAAGTTAAAAATAAATACACAATCTGCAGTATGACGTTAAAATGCTTAACAGTTAGCGGTCTAATTGTTGTACGAATAGAACAATCCTATTCGTAATTCAACGGAAGCCGAATAAAGCTCCGGATACGCATAACCAGACGCTTACCTATTATCAGTTTTTTTTTTCTTTTTTTTTTTGGCATGACATGCATATTGTAATATTCGTGATTTTCAAATAAGATCTGCATGATTCATCCACACTTAAATTATGCTGATACTCTATAATTGGATTCTAAAGATTCACGATCTACCATCTGTCCGATTTCGTTCAAATTTGGATGGTATTTGAGTACAAGTATCAGGATTACTTCCTGCTAATTTCGCCGATAGATGGAAATTTTCCTGACTCAAAGTGCACCATCCTTATAAGAAATTTAACGCTGATTTCGAAAATGTGGTCAAAACTTAAAATTAAATTAATTGAAGAGTATAAATTCAAGTTTGAGAGAAAAAAAACACGGTTTACCTTAAGGAACCATTAAAAAATCATATGGGTGATTCTCACAGAAAAGGTCAGTTTTGAGTTTGACTTTTGAAAAAAGAAAAAGTGATCGAATCGAGCTGAAAAAAATCACAGATGCTCTCTATATCGTATGTATCGAAATTCGAAGCAAATCCAAACTAGTAGCGCTTTTATTAATGCAGAAAAAAAATATTTAAAAATTTAGGCGGACAGTTCGATGACACTAGGACAGGGCGATGATGCGACCCGTTGATTCTCACCATTTGCATCACCAAGTTGTCCTGGCATAATAAAAGGAAAATTTGCTATAACTGCCAAGAAACGTTAACCCTCAACAGTTCAAGTCAAAAGACCGAAAAACGTGACCACTGTAGGGCGAATCCAACAAACGAAGAATGACAGAAATTCTCGAATAAGTCCTAGTAGACCTTCACAACGTTCGGCTAAGTAGATATGTGTTTTGAATGGGCAATACGAGAATATTGGATTACTAAATGAGAGAATACGGCCCCCGCTGACGACCACGAGTTGACTGAATTAAAACGAATGGCGGTTTTTCTGGTAACTGAGAAGGGCACGAAAAAAAAAAAAGCGGCAAAAAAACCCGCTAAAATACAATTGTGACACGAAAATTCGAAAAACAATATTGGACAGGTCGATGACGGCGATGCTCCGGACACACATATTTCCATCCAAATACACTTTTCTAGCGGTTCTACATTAATTTTATCGATCAGAAACGCATCTCAGAAATCATACTGATGTAGAAAAATTGAATAAAATCCAAACTCAAAAGCGGAAAGACCTTTAATTAAAGCTTGAAGTTGGGAAGGTCGCATTGGGACAGGACAGGTTGATGACGATTTGACTATATTTAGTTAATTTTCTATTTAAAGGAATAAACATAACCTAAAAATGGAAAAAAGGGTTCTAGATAAAAACCTATACTACAATTTAACACCTTCGCTAGCTCCCAAATCCTTATTGGGTCGCCGCAACTGGTCCGGACATCACTTCTGCCCCTTTCTGTGAGAATCACCCATATGTAGAAAACGGTTTGAGATAAAAATATGCTGTTGAGGGCATTGCACTCTATTTTTGAGTTAGATATAGACAAAACTGCAAAAAAAGCCAAAAAGCCTATATCTTTTTTAAACTGTAGAATATTATTAAGAACTTTTTTGCCATAAAATTGGTAGGTAGTTAACAATTCATTTTTACTCAAGGTGCACAGTGATTTCATCACAATGTAACAAAATATAGTACGAAAATTTACGAAAATTCGCTCGTACGCTCATGCTGCATAACGAACTTTTTTATTTTAGTAGGGGCGTTATGAGCTCAAACAAATGGCAATAGGTGGGCTCGTCCATCGGCAAATAGTTCTTTCAATCTCAGGGCTCCAACAACAGAGCACTGAACGAATTTGTATGGGAATTCTGTCTCCAGTTTAACAGTCACTTACAGCACTTCTTTTTCGGGTTTCTTCCTTTCACATACAAACATATTACCACCGCAAACGAAAAGAGTGCGTCGTCCATGGCGTCGTCTCGCAGCGTGGCGTGGCGCGAGGCAGTTTGGAGCGATCGTGAATGGGCTGCTCAGCCTGGCCATTACTGCGAGCATAAAAACAGCTGATGGTCTTACGTTCTGTTCCCCATTCACTTGCAAATTTTTTACAATGACAAGAGCTTGAATTAATAAACTAATCATGAGGATATGCCATTAGGATCCCTTCCCTCAAAACCCACATACCAACTTGGTAATTTAAGAAAACCGGACATTCGTCCATCTTTTCACGTCAAATGTGGATTGGGTGAATTCACGCAAAGAGAACTTTCGATATCAAATTTAACAATACCGAAACGATTTCGGTGGGTTGAGCCGAGCAGTTTTTATTCTTAAAGATAGATCTTGAAAAATATGTATTAAAAACGCCTTATTAACTGAAGCAATGATGGTTGGGCATAGTTTTAACGTAACTAAGGTTGTATTGAGAGGACGTTTGGTTAAAATATTGATTAGGTAGGTACAAGTTGAACCTTCATTGCTGAAATTTGAATTGAATTCTTTTTGGAACTACTGGGTCAAAATGAAAAGGTACAACGCCATCTCACATAGCGCAAGGTGCTAAGTAATTACCATAAATTGTCCGTAGCGGAGCACGGGTACATAGCTAGTAAGTTTTAAAAATTATTTTGTTTTTCTGCTAGGTGCACCCATTTACGTGCGGGTGGGCCCAATTTAACGAGAAAGTTCCGGAATAAAACTTCGGCTAAATTACAGTCCACTAGACTTACTCCTTCATCGAGAACTCGGCTTTCCTTAACGTCGTCGTCTGGATAAAAAACTTTGTAATTAGGGAAAAGCCGGACATGGATGGGGTGGGCTCACACATAGAGAACTTTCGATACCAAAATGATTTTGGTGGGTTGGGCCGAGCAGTTTTTATTCGTAAAGATAGATCCTCAAAAATTGATATTAAAAACGACTGCAGCAATATTGAGAAGAATTTTAACGTAACTAAGGTTATCTTGAGTAGAAAACGGGGACGCTTGTTTGAAAAGATAATTAGGTAAAAGTTGAAACTTGACCGCTGAAATTTGAATTGGAGTCTTTTTGGGACTTCTGGGTGAAAATTACAAGGAATTTTGAAACGGAGTCACTGCGACTGCTAGGTAATAATGAAAAGTATGGAGCCACCCTACCCTGATTATTTGTGGATGTCCAGAGGCTAATTTCTCACCCCTTTTGTACCTACGATTTATTAGCAAAATATCCAGTATAATCGTCATTGCTAGGATGAACTCTCATATTACTTGTAAGGTGGATGTCTTCACTAACAACACAGCTTACAAATGTCAAGACGAGGCACTATTAAGTTGAAGAGCACTTCGCAAGTTGAATGTCAATCATTGGCTGTAGTGAGTAAATAGGTAAAATAAGTACCTCCCAATAGAATTTCAAGACTCACATCCGGATATCAGTTCCTGACATGGTTTTAGGCTAGCGTAAAATTATCCACTAAGATCAGCTGAGTGAGTACTGAGATTAATTTCTAAACTGTTGAACCTGCATTATTGACATTCTAAATTGAGCCATTATGGGAATGCTGGGTTACAATGACGACGTACGGAGGGCCTCTGATCAGCTGGGTGAGCTCTGAGGCTATTTTCTATTCTATTATACTTACGATGCTGCATTTTGAAATGGAGCCATCACAGGACTGCTGGGCTATGCGAAATGGTACGGAGGTCCCCTTTATCAGCCGAGTGAGTTCGGAAGTTCATCATTTACCTACGGTGCGGAAAATTTTGTTTAATATATTGAGCAAAGAGGGAAAGGGTGTCTGTGTCCTGAGTGACAGGAACATCCAATAATCGAGGTTTGGTGGTTGGTTCTACTCGTCATAAAACGGAAATAGTTTATTTTCCTCTTTCTCCTGGAGAATAAATATTGTTCGATTTTGTTTTAAGTTAACGGAAACATATCAACAGCTACCACCAGTATTCACATTTATAATATGGTTCCTGACTGACTGAACAAACCAGAGTAATGGGACAAACTGCAGGTTGTAACAGAGTTACCTCCTGAGAGGCCCATCAAGCTCCCGTCAGAGCACCAGAGATAGCGCTGTCGGCGTCCCGTTGAGGAATCAATGGGAACCACGCGCTGTTTTCGATCATTTTTGGCAGCTGGTTTGGCGTTGGATGGATTCCTGGCGACAGAAAAATCAACCTTCCCCGAACATGGCTCATTAAAAGCTATTAGTAGGGGTGGTATCTCTCTGACGGGATGCCTGTTACCTCCTCTACCGGATTTATGAGGATTTAGGCCCCCATTGCACCTCTGGGGGGGGGGGGGCACCTAAATTCCTTATATGGTAGCAGAGCGTGGTTTGGATTATGCACGGCTGACGCCTAGTAGTCCAATCCACTATTTTTTGGGGCGTTAATGTTTCAGAAGAAACATGGCCTGGGGTTCCAGAAGGAATTCCCATTATCACCCTTTGGTATATAAATAATTTCATTGGTCTTTGACTTATAATTTCTCTCTTTTATTCCCCATTTATATTTTATATTATTTAAATTTCATTTAATATGATATTTTTTCTGTGCCTAGTCAGCCAGAGATTTGTGCCTAGTCAGCCAGTTCACCATTTAAGTCCCCATAGTTGGGCAATTTAATTTAAGTCCCCACAGTTGGGCAATTTAATTTTACTGTGCCTAGTCAGCCAGTGTCTGTGCCTCATAAGCCAGTCGTCATTCTTTTAATTTTCATTCATTCAATTTCTATATATATTTTGATTTCCTAAGGTATAAGTCTCCATCGTTGAGCATCCGTTTTGTCCCGATTGTTCAATGAAGATACTTCTTATGTAGCTTCATTGACAATCCAGTTTTAATTTCTATTTCCCCCATCCAAAACGCCAATGCAGCTATTTATGAACGAATGAGCATCAGTTCTCAGCTATTCACTATTCCACCCAATTACCAAACTTGATCTTCAATCAAGTATGTCTTTAAGGGGAGGAGTGTAACAGAGTTACCTCCTGAGGCGCCCATCAAGCTCCCGTCAGAGCACCAGAGATAGCGCTGTCGGCGTCCCGTTGAGGAATCAATGGGAACCACGCGCTGTTCTCGATCATTTTTGGCAGCTGGTTTGGCGTTGGATGGATTCCTGGCGACATTTGATTTATGAGGATTTAGGCCCCCATTGCACCTCTGGGGGGGGGGGGGGGGCCCCTAAATTCCTTATAAGGTTACAGGAAAGACCGCGGGTAACGGGATACTGACGTTTCATACTGAGCCTTTGTGGTACTTTTGGGTTATAAGTATATTTGGGATGAGGTAGGAGTATCACCTATTAGGTCCTCCTTATTAGCATTCCCTATTTTAGTGTCTATAATATACTCTGGGTGAAACCAATCAAATCAGCTTCGTGCTATGGAGCTAATATCTTCCTATTCAAACGAAATTCGGAACGGAGCCTTACAATTGTTTTACACATGGAGACTCTAACTTCACCCGCCTCTATAATTTTTATCACTGGCACGAATATTTTTTTTTTGCCTGAGCTGGATAGGCTTGACACTATTTTGCTTGGTATTACTCGACATTAAAAATGAGGACTGAAGTAGGTTAGGTTGATACAACTTAAATGTTTATGTCATTAAAAATTTCGAAATAGGTTTATTTTTTCGTTCATGATTTAAACAATTTTCCTACCATAACATTTCCGCTCGAGCACAAATCAATGGAACATCATTCACGTAAATTCATTCTTACAGCTGTAATACAAAGTTGTACCGGACTGTTTACACAATTAACAGTCCTTGAAGGTATACCAAATCAGAGGGTAACCGTAAGACATATGTACATTCCAAGTCACAAGTATTGTGATTGATATTCCATATATGAATAGGTAACGAACTAGCTACCTAACCTGTATTCAGTAAAAAGAACATGCAGAGTCAGTTTTTTTTCTAGTTGGATAAATTGTACAGGTATGAGTATGTTGAAGTATTCAGATTATATGTCTTCTCTCAACAAGAACTGGATAGTCTAACGTCTAACCCTATATCACATATTTATTTGTGACAAATCAGCTCCGGCACAACGTTCAATTTAAACATTTGTCTGATATCGAGTATATTGTATACTAAGTAAACTACTTCCGTAAGCAGATAAAAGTAATTCATTATCAAGGGTATCAACAAAAGTTAAACATGCTCCAACAAATAGCATTATGCAATGTACTAAAATTATGTTAGGTACATAATAATAGTTCTTTCAGAGATTTCTCCCATGAATAATTACGCAGTAACTTAAGAAATATCCAGAACTTGAACAATCAATGTGGTATTACAAGCGCCAAGAACTACTCCTACACAAATTTAATGAACAAAATTATCAAGTAGGTAATGTGGCCCAGCATATGAAAGGTAAGTATGTATTTTATTTGCCATACCTTCTAATATAGATAGCACATGTAAACACCTACATTTATTCATCAAGGATTTTAGTAGTTACATAATAATCTTGTATTGCATTGACTAATGCTAATGAAGTCGAACAAACAAATTTTGCTGGGAACTAGCCGCTTAAATGCTGAGAAATATGACCAGGAACTGTATTAA